>JBBPLO010000427.1:0-20151 GCA_038089835.1 Retiboletus flavoniger
ACCAAGTACTGATATATACCAAATATCCTCTCAGTATCAAAAGTCCAAAAACTGTTCCAATGGTATTCCTGATTTAAAATAGGCATATCTCTACAGCCCCTGAGCCGAATCACATGACCCAGGGACCAATTTGTAGCCAAGTGTTTGTACTTTGTTTGGTCTCACCAAAGCGAGGTGTGATTCCCACGGGTGATTGTGGGGCGCTTCATGCCCTGGTTTGGGGTTAGTTATTGGAACAGTTTTTGGAGTCACTGTACCATAGCCCAGCATAACAAAAGACTAAGCTAGCCCCTATGGACGACTTTCAGGTCGTTCCTCTTACCCACTCCCACCTTCAGTCTGTACGGGGTGATTCCCTGGACAACCGCACACCCCCTCCCCGCATTCAGCCACACAGGGTGATTCCCTGGGCACCACGTCACCATTAGCTCCCACTGGTTCTTACCCCGAGGTACACCTGAACAAGGCCAATCCTCCCCAGAACCCTCGTCCCCCTCCTCCCTTGACCACTCAGACCCTGACGTCAACCCCACCTCTCTCCAAGAGGAAGAAGAAACTATCCACCTTGCCCAAGGTCTCGCCCAACAACTTAGTATTCCGCGAGTTCCTTCCCCTGAGACTCCCACTCCCATTGCCCTGCAACCGAGCGTGTCTCTCCCTACCAGACCTCCTAAACCGCCCACCCTCACAGGCTTCCCTCTCACTCGAACGATCCCTGCCGTCGCGCCCATACCTGCGCCCCCAACAACTATGTCTTCAAAGGAACTACGCCTTGGAGCCCCTGAATCCTTCGATGGGTCCTATGATCGATCCGAACAGTGGTTCAACACTGTCCAGTTCTACCTCCTCGTCAACGCAGACATCTACAACACCAACGCGAAGAAAATCGCGTTTGCTCTTTCATACATGACAAAAGGATCTGCCGCCATCTGGGCCGCAACCTTCAGACAAAAATGCTTCTCCTCCGGAACCGTCAACCTGGGAACGATCACAGCCTTCACAACTGAATTCCTCGCAGCCTTCAAACACCAGAACTCCATCGGAAATGCCATCGCCTGGCTCTCCACCACCCGCATGTGAAAGAAGAAGGACGGTTTCTCGCCCTCTCTCCTCAAATACATTGCCACCTTCCATAGCAAAGTCGCCATCGCCCAGATAACGGACGACAACGTTCTCATCGCCTACTTCGCCACAGGATTACCCTCCTCCATCATGTACAAAATCTACGCGATGGAGACACCCCCCACTACCATCACCGACTGGTACTCAAAAGCCATGCACTTCAACAACATGTGGAACCGTGCACACAAAGTCGCCTCCAGATCCGGAGCTGACTGCGCCAAGAACATCTTGTTCACACCAAAGACCCGAACTGACCCCAACGCCATGGACGTTGATGTCGTCAGAACCATCTCTAAGATGACTCCCGAAGAAAAGCAAAGGTGCATAAAAAACAACCTCTGCTTCAGATGCCGCCAAAGCAGCCATTCCTCCTGGAACTGCCTGGCCTTTTCCCCACAGACCTCGAGGGTCCCTTGCCCACCAAACAAGAAGGTGGCGGAGGTGACCAACAAAGAAGAAATCCCTCGACTACAAGAAATCGAGGACGACGACGATGAAGAAGATGGAGAAGACGTGAAAACTGTCTTCCTCCAGGATTTTTAGAAAGGAAGCCTACCCCGACGTTAGCCCCTTCCTCTGTAAAAGCTGTACTAGTAAACACGACTGAGAAAACCATGCAAATTCCCATCCAAGTCGTGCGACCTACATACACTAAGAAAACCGTCGCCACCTCCGCCCTCGTCGACAGCGGAGCTAACATCTCTTGCGTTGACCGAGCTTTCATTGACAAACACAAGCTACCTCTCATAAAGCTCTCCACCCCGATCCTAGCTTGCAATGCTGATGGATCGCTGAACAAGAAAGGGAAGATAACCCATACGTCCTCTCTCTTCATCATCGTCGGAGGACTAACACACCAAGTTCTCCTCCATGTCATGCACCTCAGATGAGACAACATCATCCTTGGCCTCCCCTGGCTCCGAGCCACAAACCCCAAAATCAATTGGGCAAAATGAACTCTCTCCCTGAACGAAGAAACCGACCAATCCAAGCTATGCAAGGAAAAGATCTGCCTCGATCAACATAGACATGACAGGGTCTACACCTTTCCCGACCACAAACCCGATGCCTTACCAGTAAAGACTATCTCCCATGATCACCTCTGGGACTACAACGACTGGACAACTGAAGACGTCTTCATGAACGCCGCCGCCAAGAACCGATCCGTCTTCCAGATCATGAGATGTGGATCTCGTTTCCTCCGACCCACCCAAGTGGCAAAACTAACTCAAGCCACCGAACTCGCCCGGGCTGAAGCCCTCACAACCCCCAAGATCTCCCTACCTCCTGAATACCAACAATTCGTGCCCGTTTTCTCGAAAGATGCAGCCAACCACCTTCCCCCCAGTCAACCCTACGACCACAAGATCAAACTCAAACCCGATTTTGTTCCCCATATCGGGAAGGTGTACCCTCTATCCCCGGCCGAAACTGAAGCGGCCGACAAATTCATTGACGAGAACCTAGCTGCCAGGAAAATCTCCCCATCCAACTCCCTGCAGGCCTCTCCCTTCTTTTTTGTCCACAAGAAAGATGGTGGTCTCAGACCTTGCCAAGACTACCGCAAACTCAACGAGGCGACTGTATGAGATGCCTACCCACTACCCTTGATCTCGGAGCTGATCGACAAACTCCAAGACACCAAGAAATTTACCAAGTTCGACGTACGTTGGGGATACAACAACGTACAAATAAAACCCAAAGACTGATGGAAAGCCGCCTTCGTAACTCATCGCAGACTCTTCCAACCAAACATAATGTTCTTTGGACTCACTAACTCCCCTGCCACTTTCCAGAGGTTCATGAATGACTCCTTCTGTGACATGATTGCCGAAGGATGGTTAATCATCTACATGGACAATCTACTCATCTTCTCCCCAGACGACACCCTACACACGGAACGTACCAAATGCGTCCTCCAAAGGATGACCGAGCTTGACCTCCATCTCAAGCTCAAGAAGTGTAAGTTCGCAACTGACGAGATCAAATACCTCGGAATGATTATCAAACCGGGCCATGCCACCATGGACCTGGTCAAACTAGAGGGCATTTCCAAATGGCCCATCCCGACCACCGTGAAACAAGTCTGATCTTTCCTTGGATTCGCTAACTTCTATAGGTGATTTATCGCCGACTACTCGACACTCGCCCGTCCACTAATCGACTTAACCAGGAAAATGCAACCCTGGGAATGGACCCCCGACTGTCAAACAGCCTTCGAAGACCTCAAAGGTCGCTTCCTCCAACAACCGGTTCTACGTCTCCCAAACTCGGGAGCACAATTCGCTATTGCGACTGATGCCTCCAAGTTTGCCACTGGGGGCATTCTCCAACAGCTCGACAAAAACGGGGAATGGAAACCCTGTTCCTTTATCTCCCAATTGTTCCTCCCCGCGGAACAAAATTATGACATCCATGACCGTGAACTCCTCGCAGTCATCCGCACCCTCCAAGCATGGAAACACTACCTCCGCAGCTCACCTTTCCCTGTCCAGGTCTTCACTGACCACAAAAACCTCACCTACTTCCGCAAACCCCAAAGTCTCAACCACCGCCAAGCCCACTGGCTCCTCCACCTGGCGGATTTCGATTTACAATTCATCTACACCCCCGCCACTCAACTCGCTGGTCCCGACGCTCTCTCCCGATGTCCTGACCATGAAACTAAGGACACTGACAACACCGACGTCACCCTTCTCCCCAACGATCTCTTCGTCTCCTCCGTCGACACCCTCCTCGCATCCCAAATCAAGGAGGGATGCAAGACTGACACCACAGCCCTCGTGGCCATCCAATCCCTAAACCCGACTCTCCCCATCGCCGGAGCCTTCTGCTCCCACCTCTCCCCATGGCAAACCGTCAATGGGATGCTTTTAACGGGTGCGTCTACACCCCACCTGATTCTCGCCAAACCATCCTGACCAAACACCATGACCACCCCTCTGCCAGTCACCCCAGCATCCAGAAAACTCATCAGCTCGTCTGCGCTGAATATTGGTGGCCCGCAATGGCCACATACATCCGCTCCTACATCTCCGGCTGTGCCATCTGCCAACAGGCTAAGGCCAACACACACCCAACCACACCCCTGCTCACTCCCATTCGCTCCACTTGCTCCCGCCCTTTTCAGCAGATCTCCTGTGACTTGATCACTGACCTACCCCCCTCCGAGGGGTTCGATAGTCTTCTGGTCGTGGTCGACCACGGACTTACAAAGGGGGTGATTCTCTGCCCCACAAAAAAATCCATCACCGCCGCCGGGATGGCAACCCTTTTTGCCCACAAAGTATACTCTCGTTTCGGCCTCCCTGACCGCATCATTTCAGATCGCGGCCCCCAATTCACCTCCGCCTTCTCCAAAGAACTCGTCCGTATCCTCAACTACAAACTCGCACTCTCCACCGCCTTCCACCCGCAAACGGACGGAGAAACTGAACAGGTAAACCAAGAAATAAAAACCTATCTCCGCATCTTCTGCGGAGATTCCCCCGCCTCATGGGTAGATCGAATTCCGCAAGCGGAATTCACACACAATCACCGACCCCATTCCGTCACTAACCAATCTCCATTCTTCCTCCTCATGGGCTACAAACCTAACCCTCTACCCACTGTAGTCCTGTCCACCCAAGTTCCTGCCATCGAAATAAGACTCCGACAGCTGACCGCTGCACGGAGCGAAGCCCTCGCCTCCCACGAACTAGCCCACCAGACCATGGCAGCTAGAACACGTCGCCCCTTCACCCCATTCAAGAAGGGTGACCAGGTTTGGCTAGAAGCACGTAATCTCCGCCGAGAACTCACTAACCCCAAATTCGCTCCCAAAAGAGAAGGACTCTTCGCTATTTCTGACGTTCTCTCCCCTATCACGTACAGGTTAAAACTCCCAACGATGTGGAAGATCCACCCCATCTTCCACGCCTCTCTCCTATCGCCCTATTGGCAGAACGCTATCTATGGCCCACATTTCAAAAAGAACCTGCCGGATCTCATCGGCGGACAGGCGGAATTTGAGATAGAAAAGATCATACGGCATAAAGGCGCTTCAGATAAGCGTCGCTACCTAGTTCGGTGAAAGGGATACTCCGCCGATAATGACTCCTGGCTTCCCAAAAGGGAATTCAAACACGCACGGACCACCCTGTCCGCATACAAGAAGGCAAACCCCCGTGCCTTCTCTACTTAGTTTCTCCCCTCTCTCTCTCTCTCCCCCATCGTAGTACCAAAACAACAAAAACAACAAAAGAAAACCGTCATGAACACCATCCATACCCCCTCCGTATCTCTCTCTATCTCTACTGTTTCCTCTCTACGTTCATCTCCTCCTATCTCTTCCCCTCTCACTGACAATGTTACCTCCGCCGAGGACTTGTCCGCTATCATAGAGTCCATAGCTTCTCATGCCTCTGTCGTTTATGACCCCCTTTCGTCCCCTCCTCAGATCCCTAGCTCCCTGCTCCCCCTAGAAGACCGCTCGTCTTCACCGGAACTCCCACCGGTCTCCTTCACTACCATCACTTCCGCTCCCATCCTCAGCGTAGACGTCCCCCTATACATGCACCGGATGCACGAGGATTACCCCTCTCGTGAGGACATGCAGGAACTAGCTTCCGCCCTCACCGACTCCCATCTAATGGTCCCTCTGCAGTCCTTCGTCGAGGACGCATCCCCCATCAAGCTTATCTCTAAGCTCTACCTGCAGGTCACCCGCCTAAGCCTTATCCCTTCTCGTCCCTCCACCGCCAAACTAGCCCTTCTAGGAACTGTCATCTCCTCCATCCACTGAGAAACACATGCCACCATCCTCACTCTCGGGTACCAACTCAGCGCCCTCGAATTCTTCCAGGACCTGGACAGATACCAGCGGGAGATGGCCACCCGCCAAGCGGACCGACGCCGCGCTTCTTCGTCCTCTTCCTTCCTCGCCACCCCACTCAATGAGGAAGAGTTAGCCTTCCTAGAGTGAGCAGAAGCCATGTGGACTGGCAATGACGGATGCACTCCCCTCCCTCCTTTCCATCCACGCTATAGAGAAGCGTGCTATGAATGCCACAGACTTGGTCACTTTCGGACTGACTGCATGATGTACCAATGCCCTAGCTGCCTTCAGTTTGCACCTGGACACCCACAGAACTGGTGCCCACTGCGATGAACCTCCGCACCTATCCCATCCTCTTCGTCCTCCTCTAGGGGCTCGCGATCTCCTACGATCCACAGGAACAGGCATACGCACCCTACCACTGCAATCCCAGTTCCTCCCCCTCGCCAACGAACCAACCGATACCCTCGTCGCTGAACCTCTCCTGTTGAAACCCATGACTATGGTAATGACAACGTTGATGACATCTTTGATGACATAGCTTACGCTAACATGACCAGATCCCCCAGAGCGGGATACATAGACCTTTAGGGAGTAAGGGTCGTCAGGGACTCCCACCTTAACAGGGGGGTAATGTTACGATACGAGACTCGGTCTCCTATCCTCTTTTTCTTTTTCCTTTTACTTAGCTAAGTCTCATTCGGTCCTCACCGCCTTCGGACCTTAGGCACGCCGTTGCTACCTTGTGTGCTGCTTCCCCGGTTCCTCCTGCTTCTTCACCTTTCCATGACCTTCCACGGAACTGTTGTATTATTAGATATGACTCGTCGTGACTCAGCCCTTATCTCGCTGACTCACTCCTTATCTTTGACGCTGACGCGTCCCCTTACATAACCCTTTTGGTAGCTGTATTTAAACCTCGCGTTCTTGCTTGTATTCTCCTTAGCTTAGTCTACTCAATTCTATGAGCTCTAAGCCACTCCTCGCTCCCCTCGTCGCTGTCTGTTATCAGCACACTAAGGCTAAGGGACTTCCCTGAGACCTTCACCTTGAACCTTCATCTCGGACTTAAGGATATCCCTTGAAGTCCACTCACAGGCCGTTTGGCATTGCTACCGTTCGTAGGACTCCCCTTCGAACGCGTGTCTCCAAAGACCTCTGTCGGAACACCTCGAGTATCCTCCTTTGTCTTCGTACCCACTGAGAGCTCACTCTGAGTCCCCGCTGGTATACCATAGCCCAGCATAACAAAAGGTGTGGGGGATTTCTTCTATGTAAGTGGTGAACCTGTGGAGGGATAGAGCGGTTAGGCAGTGATGGGAGGCTTCACTCATCGTGAAGTGCAAGGTTGGGTCGGGTGGGATTAGTGTTTCAGTGAGGCGTTGGGCAGAGGTGATGGTATGGTAGGTGCGGATGAGAGAGTGGGTTACTTCGTTGTCGGAGAAGCTGGGGTGTGCCTCAATGGCTAAAGAAAGAGTGGGGGTTTCCAGAATGGTGGAGAACAGGGAGAGTCTCTCTCACTTGGGTAGATACAAGGGGAAGGCTCATTGGGATTGGAGTATTGATCGTGAAGATGAGGATGAGGAGGATGAGAGAGGGGAGGTGTTTTGAGAGATGGGTTGGGACATGGTTGGTGAGGGAATGGGTCGAAAGGTGGGTAGGACGTTTTGACAAGGTGATACTCACAAAGAGACCGACTTCTTGTAAACGTTACCCAGGTTTCCTAGAGGGAGTGGAGGTGTTTATAAGCTGTGAGGATTTCAGCAGTGTGACGAAGGTTTGATTCAGGTTCCCAAGTGTCTTCAGACCGCGGGTAGCCTTTCCACGAGGTCAGGAACCGTCTTCTGGACTGCAGGCCCTTGTGACTGTGGATTACTTCAACTTCATATTTCTCTTCCTGGTTAATAATGTCAGGCAGTGGTTTTAGGAATGGAGTGCCAAAGGCTTGTGTGGTTCAGTAGGGGGATAGCAGGGCCATGTGGAAGGTGTCATGGATGCACCAAGAGGGTGGTAGTTGGAGTTTGTAGGAGACCAGCAATAGAACGTGGGTGATTTCGAAGGGGCTGTAACATTTGGGGGCTAATTTCCGCGATGGGAGATTGAGGCGGAGATTGGTCGCTTCAAGCCAGATCAGGTCTCTGACTTTCCACAGGGAGAAGCTGTGGAAGGATCAGGAGGAGATCGCTCTTCGGGCGGATTCATGGGTGGCGAGAGCTTCTTTTCCATTTTCATCCAATGTCATTAGGCGATCTTCTAGGGCAGGGCTGAAGGTTTTCCCGAGTGGGGGAAATGTTCTGGGTTCATAGCCATAGAGTAGAGAGAATGGGGATTTCTGGGTGGAGGAGTGGATGGTATGTAGCAGGGGGGATCTGGCAGATGGTGGGACATACATTTGTTGGTGGAAGAAAAGGTGGCCATTTTCAAAGGTCCAGTCAGAGGCAAGTGATCGGGGGAATAGGGGGGATGATGAGGAAATTGCCTCTAAAGCGCGAATGACTAATGGGTCAGATGGTGTGGAAGATTTGATGAGGTCGGTAAGTGTGAGGTCGAGTGCATTGATCACAAGGGGCTCTGGTATGATGGGGGAATTGATATTGTCGAGGGAGGTGTCTATGTGGTCTCGCCGGGAGAGGGTGTCTGCAGGTCCCATCTTGGTGCCTGGGGTCACCTTCCAGACGATGTTGAAATCTTGAAGAAAGAGGGCCCATCAGGCTTGTCGTCGGGAGAGTTTATGTGGGTCATGTAGGTAGGAGAGGTTTTTGTGGTCGGTGATAATCGTGGTGGGGTGATTGGTGCCTTGCAGGTGATGGTGCCATTCAGAGAGGGCAAGGATGACTGCGAGAAGTTCGTGATCATAGATGTCATAGTTGCATTCGGCAGGGGCTAGGGTTTTGGAGAAGTAAGCTAGAGGGCAAAGATCGCCATTGGGGTCAGATTGCATGAGAACTGCTCCGGCGGCAGACAGGGAGGCATTGGTCATGACCGAAAATGGTTTCGAGGGGTCAGGGAGGGCAAGGACAGGGGCAGAGCAAAGGGTGGAGATGAGGGATTGGAACGCCTTTTGCTGGAGGGGGGTCCAGTTCCAAGTCTCATTTTTCTTGGTGAGGAAGACTAGGGGGGCTACAATGTTGGAGAAGTTGGGAATGAATTTCCTGTAAAAGTTGGTGAACCTGATGAACAATCTGATGCCAGTGACGGTTGTGGGGGGTTTCCAGTCCTTGAGGGCAGCAAGTTTGTGGGGGTCCATCTGCACTTCTTCCTTCCTGATGACGAGACCAAGGTATTCCATTGTTTGGGAGTCAAAGGAGCATTTGGATAGCTTGATGGAGAGATTGTGCTCGCATAGTCAGAGGAGAACTCGTCGGGTGTGCTCATGATGGAGGGAGAGGGGACCTTTGGTGCAGATCCCTAGGTTGTCCATGTAGATCTTTAACCAGCATTCTGCAATTATGTCGGTGAAGATGTGGTTCATAAACGATTGGAACGTGGAGGGGGCATTGGAGAATCCAAAAAACATTACTGTGGGTTCAAAGAGCCCTAGGGGAGTAATAAAGGCTGCTTTCCATTGATCAGATTTGTGGATTCGGATGTTGTTGTATCCCCACCAGATGTCCATTTTGGTGAAGTGGTCAGCATCCTTTATGTCCTCTAGGAGATCAGAGATGAGGGGTAAGGAGTAAGCATTCCGGATGGTGTGGGAGTTCAAGTAGCGATAGTCCTGGCATGGATGGAGGGTCCTATCTTTCTTGGGAACAAAGAAGAAAGGGGAGGCTTGCGGGGACTTCGATGGGACGATGGAACTGGTTTTGAGATGTTCCTCGATGAATTCTCTGAGGGATTCTCTCTCTTTGGGGTTTAGTGGGTAGACCTTAGTGATCTTTGGAACGAAGGAGTCCTTGAGATCGATAGTGTGGTTGAAGGGACGATGGGCAGGGAGGACATTGTGAGAGGACTCAGCAAAGTTGTCAGCAAAGTCTTTGCAGAATTCAGGGACAGTGGTTTGGGAGGGCATTGTTTTTTGAGTGATCTCCATAGAGATGGTTAGTTTGTAGATCTCTTCTTCCTTGATCTCCTTCAGGGGAGGGCGCTCACAGAAAGTCCTCTCAACCCTCTGGGGGGACGTCGAGATAGAGAGGATGCGATCCTTCCAATCTACGTTGGGGTTCCATTTGGTTAGCCAGGGCATGCCCAAGATGATCTGAGGGGTCTTTTGCCGAAGAATGAAGAGGGCTTCGACAGAGGAGAAGGAACCATGAGAAATGAGGGCGGTTGTGGTCCAGCAGATACTCCCGGATGTGTTCAGGGTTCCATCAACGTTATAGGCCTGGATAGGGTGAGGGAGTTTCTTAAGATGGAAGTTCCCTCGAGGTAGGAGGCAAGGGTCGATGAAGTTTCCAGTTGCCCTGGAGTCAATGAGGGCTAAGGTTTCGATGCTTTGTACTTTGACATCTAAACGAAGAGTTCTATTCTTTGGTGATGCTATGAGTACATGGGGGGAGTCTAGGGAAGGAGATGTTGAAGCTGCTTCCCTTTTTAAAAATCCTTCACCTTTTGTACATTGGCAAACTGGACAGCGTTTACCTCTTCTTTGTCTTCGTCATAGCACATCTTTAGGATGGAGAGGATTTCTGTCTTGTCCTTGCCAGAGATATGAAGAGAGTTCACATACTGTTGAAGGGGGGACGGCAAGGTGGGGGCTGGGGGTGGGGGTGATGGGAGGGGGGTGATGAGAGTGGTGGTTTGTACGTGCTGGGGGTGGTTGGTAGTTTTCTTACAGTTATGGGTGTCATGCCCAATGGTTCGACAATGGAAGCACTGTCCTTCCTTAATGCATTTAGCTCATTCGGCAGGGGTGAGTTTGGTCAAGGTAGTGGTCAAGTCTACTTCCATGGTATTGGGGTCTCTGCTAGGGGTGCGATGATTGTTGAAAGAGAAGGGAGTGGTGGTGGTTCCAGTGTGAAGGGCTTGGATTCTCATCTTCTGGGCATGGAAGGTTTTGGCTTTCGTTACCCAGTCTGTGATGGTAGTGGGGACAGTTCCCATGGACAGGATCATGGTGGTGATTTGTTGGTCGAGTCCAAGGGCAAAGTGGTCGATGAGGGTGGCCTCATCCGTGATGTCAGACTTCCCTGCGAGGTTCTGGAAGTTGGTGATGTATTGTTGGAACCTGTCGTGGGAGCGGGTGATTTTCTGGCATAGTTTGGCTAACTCCAGATGGGCGGTGGCTTTCATGTCATACGGGAAGAAGGTGGTTTCAAAGTCTTTGGTGAAATCGAGGAAGATCTTCCCAGTGGTGATATTGGGGTCAGCCATCTTGTCATACCATGCTTCAGTGAAGGACGCTCCTCAGCCGCTGGGCATCCTGTTGAGCGTGGTCATGATCTGTTCGGGGTTGCCTGGGTAGAGGTGTTGATTGATTAGGAAGTAGGCATTCATAGCCTTCATCCATTGCAACGCATCTGCGGAGGACCCAGTGAAGTCAGAGGGGAGGGCAGCCTTGAGTTCTGAAGGCATGCTGGGTGAGGGGGAGTGAGACACATTGATTGGGCTGGGTAAACGAGGGGGTGGGCTTGGTTGAGAAGGGTGGATTGGACTGGGTTGGCAAGGGGGTGGACTTGGTTGAGAAGGGTTGCTGGGTTTCAGACCTTTGGGTGAGGGGGTGAAGGATGGGTCAAGGAGTGGGGTCTGGCTGGATCCGGCGATTCGTCTGGAGGGTAGGCGGTACTGAGTGAGGTCAGGGAGTTCAGAGTCGCTGTCTCCTGGGGCTTGGTACGACATGGTGAGATTGGGATAGGTCCTTCACCTGAGGAGATGGGACTGAGATTAATTCTTGATCTTTTGTTATGCATAGCATACTATGGAGGGCTTGAGGGCGAGGAGGATTGTCTACAGGCAATACTCATGAAGAGACCGACTTCTGATAGAGACCTAGAGGAGGAGAACTGGCCTTAGAGTCGCTAAGGCTGCAGAGGACAGAGAGACTATGGGGTGATTCAAGAAGATATGCTATTATTGCACAGATCAAGAATAGGGAGGGGCGATACAGGAATGGCGAAGAACTATATACTAGAAAGACTTCCCATGCACAGACCGGGTAAAGCTAAGGGAGCATTGAGGACACAACTAAGTATGAGAGAACTTAGTTAGGAGATAAGAGTCCAAGTAGGGAGAGACGGAGCGACAAGGTTCTATGGAAAACTGACTAAGGATAGCACAGAAGGGCCTCCTATGAAGAGGTATACCTCCTGTGCCTGAGAGATACAGTGTCCACGGTAGGAGATTAGAGAAGTGAAATGTACTAGTAGAAGAAAACGATGATAAGGAAAGAAAATCGTAACACATACCATTTATATCACTCCGCATTTATTTACATTTGTATTAGTTCTTCCAGACTCTTCCAGACTATAAGTACCATGTACTTAGGATTTCACAATCCAGTTTCCTTCATGTTGGATTCTCACCACACTGCCATATCCATCCAAATCATCTCTGGCCTGTCGCCATCATCGTCTGTCACATCCCCAATGCTTCCTGCTCGTCACCTTCTCTACTCCAGACTTCCAGTGTTACGATCCACGGTGGATTGCCTCTTTTTTTTTACTCTTGTTTTCCTCTTTCTTTCACTTAGCTAAGTCCTCGCCTGTCTCCTGTCTTATCTCGGACTTAGGGACTCCGTTTACGCCCTGAGCCCCGCCTCCCCAGTTCCTTCCATTCCATCTTATCTCGGAACCATTGTATTATTAGAACTGACTCATCATGACTCATCCTTATCTACTGTGGATGACTCACTCTTATCTCGGGCTTACTAGAAGCCCATTACCTAATGTCTTGGCATATGTACTTATAGCCCATCGCCGCCCTGTACTTTTCCTTAGCTTAGTCTACTCAATTCTACGAGCTCTAAGCCCACTTCTCGCTCCTCTCGTCGTGGTCTGTTATCCACACACTGAGACTACAGGTCATCCCTAGGTCTCCACCTTGTACCTTGTCCTGGACTTAAGGAATCCCCTTGAAGTCCAACCCACAGGCCGTTTGAGCGCTGTTTCCATTCTAAGGGATCCCCCTTGAACGCATGTCTCCGAAGACTTCTGTCAGAACACCTGAGTATCCTCCTTCGTCTTCACATCCACTAGAGCTCACCTTGAGTCCCCGCTGGTATTCCACAGCCCAGCATAACAAAAGACTAAGCTAGCCCCTACAGACGACTTTCAGGTCGCTTCCTTCACCCACTCCCACCTTCAGTCTGCACGGGGTGATTCCCTGGACAACCGCACACCCCTCTCCCATGATCAGCCTGCACAGGGTGATTCCCTGGGCACTGCATCACCATTAGCTCCTACTGGTTCCTGCCCTGAGGTATGCCTGAGCAAGGCCAGTCCTCCCCCGAATCCTCTTCCCCCTCGTCCCTTGAACACTTGGATCTCGAGATCAACTCCACCTCTATCCAAGAGGAAGACGAAACTCTCCATCTTGCCCAAGGACTCACTCAACAACTTAGTATTCCGCGAGTTCCTTCCCCTGAGACTCCCACTCCCACTGCCGCGCAACCGAGTGTGTCTCTCCCTACCAGACCTTCTAAGCCACCCGCCCTCACAGGGTTCCCCCTATCTCGAACGCGCCCCACTGTCGCACCCTTACCCTCGCCCCCAGCAACAATGTCTTCTAAGGAACTCCGCCTTGGAGCCCCCAAGCCCTTTGATGGGAACTATGATAAATCCGAACAGTGGTTTAACACTGTTCAGTTCTACCTCCTTGTCAATGCTGACGTCTACGACACTGACACCAAAAAGATCGCGTTCGTGCTTTCACATATGACCAAAGGATCAGCTGCCATCTGGGCAGCAACCTTCCAGCAGAAATGCTTCTCTTCCAGAACCGTCAACCTCGGCACCGTCACCACCTTCACCACAGAGTTCCTGGCTGCCTTCAAGCACCAGGACTCCATCAGGAACGCCATTGCCTGGCTTTCCACTACCTGCATGCAAAAGAAGAAAGATGGGTTCTCCCCCTCTCTCCTCAACTACATCGCCACCTTCCATAGCAAGTCGCCATCGCCCAGATATCGGACGATAACATCCTCATCGCCTACTTCACAGCAGGCTTACCCTCCTCCATCATGTATAAGATCTACGCGATGGAAACACCCCCTACTACCATCACCGACTGGTACTTGAAGGCAATGCACTTCGACAACATGTGGAACCGTGCCCACAAAGTCACCTCCCGATCCGGAGCTGCCTGTGCAAAAGACATTGTGTTCACCCCAAAAACTTGAGTCGACCCCAATGCCATGGACGTCGATGTCATTAGAACCATCTCCAAAATGACCCCCGAAGAAAAGCAGAGGTGCATCAAAAACAACCTTTGCTTCAGATGCCGCCAAAGCAGCCACTCCTCCCGGAACTGCCCAGCATTTTCTCCACAGACCTCAAGGGTCCCTCACCCGCCAACCAAGAAGGTGGCAGAGGTGACCGACGAAGAAGATATCCCCTGGCTTTAAGAAATTGAAGACGACAAAAAAGACGAGGAATCGGTAAAGGCAGTATTCCTCCAGGGTTTTTAGAAAGGAAGCCTACCTCGACATTAGCCCCTTCCTACATCGCTTCTGTACTTGTAAAAGCAGTGACAAAATCTATGATCTTTCCTGTCCAAGTCATTCGCCCCTTGTACACAATGAAAACCGTCAACACCAGAGTGCTCGTTGACAGCAGCGCTAGCATCTCCTGCATCGACTACAGCTTCGTCGCCAAGCACAAATTCCCCCTGACAAAGCTTGCCACCCCCATCCTCGCCAAAAATGCAGATGGAACCACCAACAACAAAGGAAGGATCACGCACACCTGCTCCCTATTCCTCAACATCTAAGGACTGGCCCAAAAGGTCCTTTTCCACATAATGCATCTTGGCCGAGACAACCTCATACTCAGACTTCCCTGGCTCTGCACCGCCAACCCCAAGATCGACTGGACCACCAGAACCTTGATCCTGGACAAATCCATCGACCAGTCTGCCCTCCTCCATCATGAGCACAAGAAGGACCTTGAATGACACAACAAGATCTACACCTTTCCTGTACACGAACCTGACTCCATCCCCGTCAACACCATCTCCCACAACCACCTCCACAACTATCTTGATCGAGAAGTGGAGGAAAGGTACCTCAATGTTGCCATCCGAAATTGGTCCATCTTCTGGATCATCTGGTGCAGATCCAGATTCCTCCACACCTCACAGATAGCCAAGATCACTAAGGCTACCGAACTCACCAAGGAAGAAGCCCTTGCCGCCCCGAAGGTATCACTACCTCCGGAATATGAAGAATTCAGAATGGTCTTCTCCCAAGAGGCCGCCGACCACCTACCCCCGTCTCAACCCTATGATCACAAGATCACCCTAAAGGCTGACTTCTCTCCCTCTATAGGGAAGATTTATCTGCTTTCTCCTGAGGAAAGAACCACCGCAGACAAGTTCATCGATGAGAACCTTGCCGCTGGAAAGATCTCCCTGTCCAAATCCCCCCAGGCGTCCCCCTTCTTCTTCATCCATAAGAAGGACAGAGGATTACGCCCCTGCCAGGACTATCGGAAACTCAACGAAGCAACTGTCCAAGATGCCTACCCACTCCCTCTTATTTCTGAGCTCATCGACAAGCTCAAGGATGCCTGAAAATTCACCAAGTTTGACATTCAATGGGGGTACAACAACATTCAGATCTCCCCTGAAGACCGATGGAAGGCCGCCTTTGTAACCCATCACGGCCTCTTCGAGCCCAATGTCATGTACTTTGGACTCACCAACTCCCCCGCAACGTTCCAGCGATTCATGAACGACTCCTTCGGAGATCTGATCGCTGAAGGATGGCTCGTCATCTACATGGACAACCTTCTCATCTTCTCTCCTGATGAGGTGACTCACACCGACAGAATGTGCCGCATCCTCCAGTGCATGAAGGAGCTCGACCTTCATCTCAAGCTCAACAAGTGCAAGTTCACCTCCAACAAGGTGGAATACCTCGGCCTCGTCATCAAACCAGGGCATATCACCATGGACCCTGTCAAACTCGAAGGTATTGCCAAGTGGCCCGTCCCTACCACTTTAAAACAAGTTCGCTCTTTCCTTGGATTCGCTAACTTCTACAGGCGATTCATCGAAAACTACTCCACCACAGCACGACCATTGATCGATCTTACCAAGAAGAACCAACCATGGGAATGGTCCCCCGTGTGTCAGCTTGCTTTCGACGCCCTCAAGGACACCTTCCTCTCTCGACCTGTCCTACAACTCCCCAACACCAGTGCCCAATTCACCATTGCCACCAATGCCTCCAAATTCGCCTCCGGCGCCATCCTCCAACAGCTCAACCCCAACGGGGAGTGGAAACCCTGCTCCTACATCTCTCAGTTGTTCAACCCTGCTGAACAAAACTACAACATCCACAACCGCAAACTCCTCGCCATTATGAGAGCCCTCTCCACCTGGCGCCATTACCTCCGAGGCACCCCATTCCCCATCAAGGTCTTCACTGACCACCGTAACCTCACCTACTTCCGAAAACCCCAAGATCTCAACCGCCGCCAGGCGTGTTGGCTCCTCGATCTTGCAGACTATGACCTCAAGTTCTCCTACACCCCCGCAGCCCAACTTGCCGGTCCTGATGCCCTGTCCCACCGTCTGGACCATGACTCCAAAGACGCTGATAATACCGCCGTCACCGTGCTCCCCGAAACCACCTTCGTCACCTCGATCGACACCCTCCTCGCCAAACAAATCTCCAAGGAATGCACCATTGACCCCATGGCCCTCCAGGCCATCCAATCTCTCTCCACACCCCTTCCGGCGTCCTTCCACGCCCGCTTCTCCCCTTGGCAGTCCACCAACAGCGCCCTCACCTTCCATGGCCGTCTCTACGTTCCCCCCAACTCCTGCCAAGCGGTCTTGGCTAAACACCATGACCACCCCACCGCCGGCCACCCTGGCTATCTTAAAATCCGTCAACTCGTCACCACCGAATGCTGGTGGCCGGGCCTTGCCGCCCATGTCCGAAACTATGTCTCTGGCTGCGCCGTGTGCCAACAAAATAAAACCAACACACATCCTACCACACCCCTGCTCGTCCCCATCCGTTCCTCCTGCACTCGCCCTTTCCAACAGATCTCCTGCGATCTGATCACCAATCTCCCCATCTCCGACAGATTTGATAGTCTCCTGGTTGTGGTCGACCACGGCCTTACAAAGGGGGTAATTCTTTGCCCCACAAAGAAAACCATGACCGCAGACGGGATTGCCACCCTATTTGCCCACAAAGTCTACTCCCGGTACAGACTACCGGATAAAATCATCTCCAACCATGGCCCCCAGTTCGCCTTGGCGTTCTCCAAAGAGCTTGGATGAATCCTCAACTACATGCTCGCCCTCTCCACCGCCTTCCACCCTCAGACCAACGGAGAAACCGAGAGAGTCAACCAAGAGGTAGAGACTTACCTCCACATCTTCTGTGGAGATGACCCCACGTCGTGGGCTAGCAAAATATCCTTGGCCAAGTTCACCCACAACCACCAACCCCACTCAGTCACAAACAAATTCCCTTTCTTCCTCCTCATGGGGTACAAACCTAACCCCCTACCCACTCTAGTCCCATCCTCCAACGTCCCAGCTGTCAAAACCCGCCTACAAGAACTCACCTCTGCCTGAAACAAAGCCCTCACTTCCCACGAACTGGCCTGCCAAGTGATGGCCAGTCAGAACAAACGACCCTTTACCCCTTTTAGCAAAGGAGATAAGATATGGCTTGAGGCCTGAAACCTCCACCGGGAATTAGCCAATCCCAAATTTGCCCCCAAAAGAGAAGGACCCTTCATTATCACAGATGTCCTCTCCACTGTATCTTATCGCCTGGCCCTTTCTAAAACGTGGAAACTCCACCCCATGTTCCATGCTTCCCTCCTATCTCCTTATCGTCAAAACACTGTTTACGGCCCCCATTTCAAAAAGAACCCACCAGAGCTTATTGGTGGACAAGTGGAGTATGAGATCAAGAAGATCATTAGACACTGAGGTGCTTCAGATAAGCGCCACTATCTAGTCCGGTGGAAAGAATACTCTGCCAATGATGACTCTTGGCTTCCAGAAAAAGACCTTCGACACGCATGGACCACCCTCCTTGCCTATAAGAAGGCACACCCCCACACTTTTTCCCCTTAGTTCTCTCTCTCTCTCTCCCCCCTTCATAGCGTACCCAAGAAACCAAAACCATCAAAAAGAAAAACTATGTCTTCCATTACTACCGTATTGTCCCTTCAATCTTCTCCCCCTCTGTCTTCTCTGTTAGCTGATAGTAACAACATCGTTCTCCCTGACAACCTACCCATAGACTTTCCTATGATAGCTTCTCACACCTCCACTGTGTATGACCTGTTAACGTCATCCTCCCATGCTCCATCCCCAGGTTGGGGATCCCCTGCCGCTGGTCCCCCGCATTGGGGCGACCACTCCCCCAAACTTCCCCCCGTCTCGCTCGCCACCGTCCTATCGACACCCATCCTCAGTGTCGACGTCCCCATCAATGCGCATTGCTTGCGCGAAGATTACCCCTCTCACGATGACCTCCAGGAGCTCACGTCTGCCTTGACCAACTCCCATCTCGTCATTCCCCTACAGTCCTTCGTTGAGGACGCCTCCCCCTTGGAGCTTGTCTTCAAGCTATATTTGCAGATCGCCTGGCTTGGCCTCATCCCTCCTAACCCCACGGATGCACAGCACGCCTGCCTCCACACCGTCCTCCAGTCCATATATCGCGACATGCGCGCCATCATGCTCCTCCTAGCCTACCAACTCAGAGTGCTGGAGTTCTTCCAGGACCTTGACAGGTACCTGAAAGAACACTCCACACGCCAAGCCCACCGAGCCAACTCCACTCCCTCCACGTCTGCCTCCCCCCTCGATCTGGCTGAGATAGACTTCTTAGCCCGAGCCGAAGCCTTCTGGACTGGCAACGACGGGATGACTCCCCTCCTGGAGACCCATCCCTGATACCACCAGGCATGTTTTCATTGCCACCGCCTCGGCCACTTTTGGGCCAACTGCCAGGTCTACCAGTGCCCGCTCTGTCTTCAGTTCGCCCTGGGTCATTCCCAACAAACCTGCCCCCTCCGTCAGCCTCCCCCATGTCCCCAGTTCTCGTTGTCCTCCAGATCGTCCCGAGGGAACTGCTCCCCTGAGCAAACCCGAAACTGCCGGACTCGCCCGTCTCCTCCCCTGCATCCCACTCCTCCACCGCATACACACAACCGCTGACCTCACCACCACCGTTCCCTGGTCAAGGTCCATAACTACGGCGATGATGACGTCGATGACGTCTTCGATGACATTGCTTATGCTAACATGACGGGCTCCCCCGGTGCTGGATATATTGATCTTTGAGAAAGGTTCGACAGAGTCTCACCCCTAGCACAGGGGTAATGTTACGATCCATGGTGAATCGCCTCTTTTCTTTTACTTTTGTTTTCCTCTTTCTTTCACTTAGCTAAGTCCTCGCCCATCTCCCATCTTATCTCGGACTTAGGGACTCCATTTATGCCCTGAGCCCTGCCTCTCCAGTTCCTTTCATTCCGTCTTATCTCGGAACCATTGTATTATTAGAACTGACTCATCGTGACTCATCCTTATCTACTGCGGATAACTCACTCTTATCTCGGGCTTACTAGAAGCCCATTACCTAACGTCTTGGCATATGTACTTATAGCCCATCGCCGCCCTGTACTTTTCCTTAGCTTAGTCTACTCAATTCTACGAGCTCTAAGCCCACTCCTTGCTCCTCTCGTCATGGTCTGTTATCCACACACTGAGACTATGGGTCATCCCTAGGTCTCCATCTTGTACCTTGTCCTGGACTTAAGGAATCTCCTTGAAGTCCAACCCACAGGCCATTTGAGCACTGTTTCCATTCTAAGGGATCCCCCTTGAACACGTGTCTCCAAAGACTTCTGTTGGAACACCCAAGTATCCTCCTTCATCTTTGCATCCACTAGAGCTCACCTTGAGTCCCTGCTGGTATTCCACAGCCCAGCATAACATCCAGTCTTCTTCCGGTCTTCTTCTGGACTGTTCTTCCTTGGGCAGTACCCACTCAGGCAGGTTTCTCTGCACTTCTCTTTGTAGTTGGACCCCTTTGGGACAATATTCATCTCCTTCAACCCACCTGCAGGCTCAGGACT
>JBBPLO010000428.1:585-20092 GCA_038089835.1 Retiboletus flavoniger
AGGTTGTCTTCTTGGGGAGAACAGAAGCTTCTGGAGGGAGTGATGGATGGTGGATGGATCCTTCACCCAGGTAGGTGGGACAAAGAACATACTTGAGCTTTTGTTATGTAAAGCATATCAAAGAGGCTCTTTTGCAAGAGTCTCTTAATGATCAAATGGTACTCATGAATGTGAAGGCTGGGTCAACTCTGGAGCTAACTCTGAAACTTCAGAGTTGCACTGGGGAGCCAGGGCTTGGCTTCACCATATGTGGTGCACCCTTGCTTAGAATCATTGCCCCGATTTTGGAGGCCAGAGTTCAGAGGATTGGAGGTGTCATGCTCAATATTATAAACAACAATGAGGATGGCGACAAGGAGAGGAAGAAGAGTCTTCAAGACTCTCAGGGATTCAGAGGGAATTGTCAGAAAGAATCAGAGAGATTAGAAGTGGTGAATAAGTCAATATTTGAACTAAGAAGAGTATTGTCATATCCCGGATTTTCACCAAGTCCACTCCAACCCTCCAAACACATCTCCAGTCTCATACTCATCAACTCCAATGCTATCTTGCTCGGAACTCAACTCCGAGACTCCAGAGATACCTTTAGAATATTCTTGTATGTCTCTTCATTCTTGTTACATTAGTGGTTCTCCATTAGTATTAGCCTCGCTCTTGTCCCTCCTCCATTCCTATGTACACAGCTCTGGTCTTCACATATCCAGTGTACTACTCTGGCTCACTTATGACTCTGATTCCATTACTTAGCAATCTGTTACAAAGACACTTAGTAATACATCTCCAAACTCCATATATAAACTTGTAGAATCACTCTGTACTTTCTTTAGTTCGAATATCAACTTATTCTCAACTCCTGATCCTTGGATCCCCTCTGACAAACACCTCTGAATCTTGAAGAGTCTTGAAGATTCTTCTTCTCCTTTTCATTGCTTTCCTCATCGTTGTTTACAACATCGAGTGCGACACCTCCAAACCTCTGAACTCCAGCCTCCGAAATTGGAGCAATGATTCTGAGCAAGGACACACCACATATGGTAAAGCCAAGCCCCGGCCCCCAGCTTAACTCTGAAGTTTTGGAGTTAGCTCTGGAGTTGAACCAGTCTTAACAGTATATTTGAACTCCAACCTTGCTCTAAAATCTGCTTATGGCTACCACACCACTTGTGCTCAGACCTGTGCTTTAGGCACAAACCCTCCCCCATCTCCACGAATTAACCCACTCAGCATATTCGGCAGCAGTCGACAAGGCCCAGAACTCATTGACCAATTCCACAGCTTTTCAGCTTGCCAAACTCCAGTCTCCATTTCACAAGGCCACACTGCTCCATTGTCCCCAACTCTGGGAGTGCACATTGTTGAGCTTGAACTTGACAACAAAACGAAAGATTCCTCCCCACTTTCCAGTCAGACCTCCAACCATAGAGGACCTGATTTCTGCACCCCTCTGAATGACAGTGGTCCTCTGGAAGACCCAGACTTCCCCAGAGATGATCCGTCTGACAGAGAACCTGATCTACCAGAATACAATCAATCGTCAGACTCTGAGAATGAGTTTGTTCCTCAAAACACCCTCGCTCAGCTCGCAAGTGCCATTCAAGGCCTCACCTGCTCCACTTGTTGACCAATCTCTGAATCCACCCCTCAAACCAAAGTCTGGAAGCCCAACCAGTTTGACAGAACCGATCCCCGAAAACTCTGGGTCTTCCTGGTATAGTGTGAACTCAACTTCCAAGACCACCTGAAGGCATTCAGGATGGATCACACTAAAGTCACCTTTGTGCAATTCTACCTGAAAGGCATGGCTCTGGAATGGTTTGAACCAGACCTCCTCCAGATGGAAAATCCTGTGCTCCATCCACTTTGGATGGATGACTTCAAAGAGTTTCGTTTTAGAACTCCAAACCAGCTTTGGACTGCATGACCTCATCAGAGATGCGGAACACCAGCTTGACCACCTGTCCATGAAGGACAGTCAACACATCAATAAATATGTGGTAGAGTTCAACTGCATTGCTTTGCAAGTCCAGGGCTATGGAGAAGGTGTCCTCCGACACCATTTCTACAATGGTCTTTCTGACCGCATCAAAGGTGAGATATCTCATGTTGGGAAGCCCAGCACTTTCTCCAAACTCTATCACCTTGCCCAGGCTATCAATGCGCGCTATTGGGAGCACAAGTCCAAAATCAGCCGGCAAGCGAAACCCTCTCAGGCCCCAACTCTGAAGTCCTCCAACAAGTCATCTACCTCCGCATCATCATCCTCTCCATGCCCCTTCAGTGGCTCCAAGGACTCAAAGGAGTCTAAGGGCAAGGGCACCATCACAACTCTGAAACCAGACTTATCATTCAAATTAGGAAAAGATGGCAAGCTCACCACTGAAGAACACAAGCGCCGTTTTGACAATAAACTATGCATGTTCTGTGGGCTTGCAGGCCACATGGCCAAGGACTGTTCCAAGTCCTCTTCCTGTGCATCAAAGGCCTGCGCTGCGACCACAACTCCAGAGACTAAACTGGACACCTCCACTCCAGAGGCAAAAAATAGTCAGCAACCTCCCTGACTTCACACGAGCAGGAGGTTGCATTGACCCCAAACATGCACCAAAGGAGATCTGTCTCAACATGTCCACTCTTTCCAACCCCAAGTCACTTATGCCCTCCGTCTCTCCTGTATCTTATCTGATTCCTTCCTTTCCCGTGCTTGTAGACTCCAGATCCTCTGATTGTTTTATCGATACATCATTCGTAAATAAAAATAATCTTTCAACCTACCCTATACCTCCATTGCAACTCCGACTATTCAATGGAACCACAAACAGCACCATTACTCGAGCCATCAACCTCTTCATCTGTTTCCAAACCAGTGACATCACTCCGATGACATTCTACATCACTCTGCTGGATTCCGCCTGTTTCCTTGTTCTAGGACACAATTGGCTCACCTGCCACAATCCGTTGATTGATTGGGTTTCGAGCAGTATATCGTTCTGTTTACCCAGACAAGGTTTGCCAGCAACTCCAAGCTCTCCTCCAAAGCTCCAGGAATCACTTCCTCTAGCTGACACCACACCCCCCGATATACCATGTTTCTCCAAGCATCAGGCTCCACCTATCGCTATCATCAGCATACCTGCCTTTGCCCTGGCTTGTCACCTACAAGGCTCTGTGCAGTTCAGTATGCAGATCTGGCCCCAGGAGAGTGATCTCTGGGCTTCCTCCATCTCCTCCAATCCAGTCAATCTTTCTAGTGTCCCTCCAGACTACCACAACTTTGCAGATGTTTTCAGTAAAAGCAAGGCTTCCATCCTTGCTCTGCACCATGAACACAACCTAAAGATTGACCTAGAGGAAGGAGCCTCATCTCCTCTCAGAACTACATACTCCCTTTCTCCCTCCAAACTTGAGTCACTCCATGCATTCCTTGATGAGCACCTCGCAATGGGGTTTATCTGTCCCTCTTTCTCTGCTCATGCTGCTCTGGTTCTCTTCATCTGCAAGAAGAATGGTTCCCTCCATTTTTGTGTCAACTTCAGAGGACTAAACAAGATCACAAAGAAAGACTGCTACCTGCTCCCCCGGATCTCCAACCTCCTTGATGGTCTGAGCTGTGTGAAAATCTACACCAAAATTGACCTCCAGCATGCTTATCATCTAGTCCAAATTGCTGAGGGAGATGAATGGAAGACATCCTTCTGGATGTGCTACAGCTCTTATGAGTGGCTTGTGATGCCATTTGGCCTCACCAACACCCCTGCAGCATTCCAGCAGTTTGTCAACACCATCTTTGCAGATCTACTCAATGCTTGTGTTATAGTCTATCTGGACAACATCCTAATCTACTCCAAAGACAAGTCCTCCCACAAGGAGCATGTCCAGGAAGTCCTCTGAAGACTCTGAAAGCACTCCCTTTATGCCAAACCTGAGAAGTGCGAATGGAACACTGACTCCACTGAGTATTTGGGCTATTGCATGTCGCCCTCCGGCTTCTCCATGTCCTTGGACAAAGTCAAAACCATACAGGAGTGGCCTGAATCTTGGAAGATTAAGGACATCTAGTTCTTCCTTGGATTCACAAATTTCTACAGATGCTTCATTAGCAATTACTCCGATATTGTCATTCCTTTGACTTGCCTCACTCGCAAAGGCACTCCCTGGTCCTTCTCCAAAGAATGTTGTTCCACCTTCCAACTCTTAAAGGAAGCCTTCACCACCACCCCTATCCTTACTCATTGGGTCCCAGATGCTCCAATAATCGTTGAGACCGATGCCTCCGACTACACCATTGCTGGAATCATTTCCATCTGATGTCCAGATGACGATGTCCAGCTGGTCTCCTATTATTCACACACCCTCTCAGCCCACAAGCTCAACTACGATACCCATGACAAGGAACTCCTTGCCATCCATGAGGCTTTCTGGACTTGGCGGCACTATCTAGAAGGCTCTGGAACTCTGATCGACATTGTCATGGACCACAAAAATCTTGAGTATTTTGCCACTACCAAACTCCTGACTCAGTGGCAAGCCCACTGGTTGGAGTTCCTTTCACAGTTCAATATGATTGTCCATTTCTGTCCCAGATGCCTTGGCACAAAACCTGATGCCCTCACTAGACAATGGGACATCTATCCCAAAGAGGGGGATAAGGACTATGCTCACATCAATCTGCACAACTTCTGTCCAGTTTTTACCCCAGAACAGCTTACTGCATCCCTCCGAGCTACCTACCTTGCTATTCCCATCCTCCAAGCAAGCACCCTATTTGATGCCAAACAACTTCATAATGACATCCTCACTGCCCTCCCCTCCAACTCTCTGGCCAAAATCCACATGTCCACCTCTGAACCCCCCAACTCTTGTTGGTCAGTTGACTCTGATGGTTTCCTCCATCTGGATAACCAGATATATGTCCCCAACGCTAATGACTTCTGACTCTGAGTCCTCCAATACAAACATGATCATCTGATCTCTGGACATTTCGGACAGAATCACACCCTAGAACTCATTCACCATGAATACACCTGGCCAGGAATCAGAACATTTGTCAAGGAATATGTTTCCTCCTGCACCTTCTGCGCCCATGCAAAGGTCCCTAGACATTGGCCCTATGGATTACTCAAACAACTTCCCATCCCCAAGAAACCATGGAACTCCATTTCCATGGACTTCATTGAACAACTCTCTTCCTCCTCCAGATTTACAGCTATACTCATAGTCATGGATTACCTGTCCAAACAGTGCATATTCATCCCAACGCATGACACAATTACATCTCCGGAGTTAGCGAAGTTATTCCTACTTCATATGTTTTCTAAGCATGGAGTTCCCTCTCACATTACCTCCGATAGAGGCTCCAAGTTCGTGTCTCACTTCTTTAGGTCCCTCAGAAAAGCCCTAGATATCCACCTCCATTTCACCTCTGGTTATCATCCGGAAGGAGATGGTCAGACAGAACACATGAACCAAACCCTCGAGCAGTATCTCCAAGTGTATTGTAACTACCAACAAGACAACTGGTCCGAACTCCTGCCCCTCATGGAGTTTGCCTACAACAATGCTCCCAGTGCTACAACAGGGGTATCTCCATTCTTTGCCAATAAAGGCTATCACCCAAACATTACCGTACACCCTGAAAGAGGCCTTACCTCTGCTCAAGCTCATGAGTACTCCATCAACCTAGACTTCCTCCATCAGTTCCTCTAAGAAGAAATGGCCCATGTTCAAGAACAATATCAAGGACCCACAGATGCCAAACAGATATCTGCACCAGACTTTAAAGTTGGTGATCAGGTACTCATCAAAGCCAAGTACTTCCAGTCCACAAGGCCCTCAAAAAAACTCTCTGAAAAGAATCTTGGGCCTTACACCATCGTTGTTCAAACAGGAACCCATTCTTCCACCCTCCGACTTTCTGACTCCATGAAATCTGTACACCCTGTTTTCCATGTTTTCCAGCTAGAGCCCTCAGTATCAAACACCATCCCCAACTGTAACCAATCTCTGCCACCTCCAGTCGAAGTAGACAGAGAAATGGAGTTTGAGATCTCCGAGATCTTAGACTCCAAGATAGATCATCACTGAAGAAATTGTAAACTCCTCTACCTAGTACGCTGGTCCAGATATGAAGGAACCAACAACGAAACCTCCTGGCTACTGGCCACTGAACTCGGTCATGCCTCTGAACTCATCCAAGATTTTCATCTCTAGTATCTGGACAGACCTGGACCATGCTCTGAACAATGACAAGGGAAACACCCTACATTTCTTAGAAAACAGACATTACATTCTTTATCTATGCCTCCTCCGACCCCCCAGAGATCTTTCTTCTGATCAGCTCCGCTTCTTCTGCAGTCCAATCCTCCCTTAGCTCCTCCATCTTCTCCGGGTCCATCTTCGACCCACCCTCTGATCCCTCCACTCCTCCCTTGCCATAGAGCTCTTTAGCCTTCAGCTTGACCAACTCTGTCAGGAGCTGGTTCTGGTGATCCATCTTTCACCCATTTATCAATGCCACTTGATGAAGTTGCTTGAGGACCCCCATGATCCCCAGAAGTACCTCCACCAAGGCTCCCTTGCCCTCTGTGATCTCCAATGTCCCACTTGGACCTACCTCAGACACCTTGACCCTCGCCTTCTTCATCCCCTCTGGCTGTGCCATCTCCTCTGCCAGGCATTTCTTGTGCTTCTCCAACTTCTCCTCTGCTCCCAGTCGAAGGCACTTCACCTTGATTTCCCAGCAGTCCATACATGACATGGACTGGACATGCACTCAATGCCCCAGTTGGTGCAGCAAGCACACAACTCCATCTCGGCAATTGAGAGTGCCCTCATCTTGCCCTTCTCTGAGCGCTGTTGTCGGTGAACCTCCTTCACCTACTCTGGTCAGCTTGCACTACTCACAGCCAGTAACCACACACCTTTTTCTTGGCTGGCTTCTCAGCCTTCTTGCACACTTTCTCCTCCTCTGCCTTCCTCCGTGCCTCCACCTTTCTCTGAGCTTCCTCTTTCATCGCCTTAGCGCGTCACCTACGCTCAGCGAATTTCGCCTTGCAGATGTTGTCGTCATTGTTGTCATGCTCCTTGAGACAGTCCTTGGACCACTTGGTAATATCAGCGATGGCAGCATTGATGGACATGATGGGTGTTGGGGTGAAAGGCAAGCAAGGTGCGATGGGTTTTATACACCCAAAACTCAATCAACAGAAAACATTTCGGACTCTGATCCAACTCCACTCTGACTTCATATTGTCCCTCACCTAAGGGCCTTCAGGGGTTCAGGCTTAAAAGGGAGATACTGTCATATCCCGGATTTTCACCAAGTCCACTCCAACCCTCTGAACACATTTCCAGTCTCATACTCGTCAACTCTGATGCTATCTCGCTCAGAACTCAACTCCAAGACTCCAGAGATACCTTTAGAATATTCTTGTATGTCTCTTCATTCTTGTTACATTAGTGGTTCTCCATTAGTATTAGCCTCACTCTCATCCCTCCTCCATTCCTATGTACACAGCTCCGGTCTTCACATATCCGGTGTACTGCTCTGGCTCACTTATGACTTCAATTCTGTTACTTAGCAATCTGTTACAAAGACACTTAGTAATACATCTCCAAACTCCATATATAAACTTGTAGAATCACTCTGTACTTTCTTTAGTTCGAATATCAACTTATTCTCAACTCCTGATCCTCAGATCCCCTCTGACAAACATCTCTGAATCTCGAAGAGTCTTGAAGATTCTTCTTCTCCTTCTTGTTGCTTTCCTTGTTGTTGTTTACAACATCAAGCATGACACCTCTGAACCTCTGAACTCCAGCCTCTGAAATTGGGGCAATGATTCTAAGCAAGGGTGCACCACATACAGTGAAGCCAAGCCCCGGCCCCCAGCTTAACTCCAAAGTTTCAGAGTTAGCTCCAGAGTTGAACTGGTCTTAACAAGTATAGGGTGTTTCTACAAGTTTATATATGGAGTTCAGAGGAGTATTACTAAGAGTCTTTGTAATGGATTGCTAAGTAATGGAATCAGAGTCATATGTGAGCTGGAGCAGTACACTAGATATGTGAAGGCTGGAGCTGTGTACATAGGAACAAAGGGGAGACAAGAGCAAGACTAATATGAATGGAGAAAAACTAACCTAACAGGAATGGAGAGACATACAAGAATTTCTAAGTACATCTCCAGAGTCTTGGAGTTGGGCTCCAAGTGAAATAGCATCAGAATTGTCAAGTGCGAGACTGGAGATGGGTTCAGAGGGTCAGAATGGACTTGGTGAAAATCTGGGATATGACAATGAAAAGACCAACATCTGATCAAAAAGGCAGGAGTTTCTAAGGATGACTAGGTCTTAGAGGATGAAGGACTACTCAAGATTTGCTTGAGTGGGACAGAGGGTGACACAAAAGAATACACTTAGATTGCATAGCTCAAGTATGAGCTTAACTAATACAAAGACATGATATTTATAGGAATGAAGAAGGTGCATAGACTATGGAATCATATTGAAAGAAGGAGAACTTAATGGATATAACTTGGTATGAAAGAACCAAGTTAGGAGCAAGAGTTCAGAGAGATGAACACAGAGAAATCTCTAGGGGAAATGGGGAGGCGAGCAAAGTAGAGAGAAGTGGGGCCAAATAGTAAGAGATAGGCCCTTCATACATGGTAAGATCCCTGTCTTCTGTAAGAGAAGAAGGGGAAGAATGAAGTTACAAGTAGTATATGATGAGATAAGAGAACAACCATAACATATCCTTGCTCAGAATTAGTGCCCCAATTTCAGAGGCCAGAGGTCAGAGATTCAGAGTTGTCACACTTGATGTTGTAAATGATAATGAGGACAGCAATGAGAAGATAAGGAAGAGTCATCAAAACTCTTTGATATTCAGAGGAGAGTTTATCAGAGGGGATCAGAGGATTAGGACCTGTGAATAAGTCAATATTCAAACTAAGAAAAGTACACAGTGATTCTATAAGTGTATATACAGAGTTTAGAGAAGTATTACTAAATGTCTTTGTAATGAATTGCTAAGTAATAGAATTAGAATCATAGGTAAACTGGAGCTGTTTACATAGAATTGGAAGAGAAACATGAGCAGGACTAGTACAAATAGAGACAGAGTAATGTAACAAGAATAGAGAGAGACATACGAGGATTTTCTAAGGAGATCTCCAGAGTCTCAAAGTTGAGCTCCAAGCAAGATAGCATCAGAGTTGTCAAGTGCAAGACCAGAGATAAGTTCAAAGGGTTGGAGTGAACTTGGTATAAATCTGGGATATGACAAGTGAGAAGATGGAGGCATCCATGTCACAGTGGGTGTCAAGGGCAGTGGCAAGGTGGAAATTTTCAAGGTAAGCATCAAGTTGATGTGTTTTGGTGGGGGACAATGTGTTGAGCTGTAGGCACAAAGTATATAGAGATATATCTACAGAAGAAACAGAGTGGAAGGAAATGGATGTGGGCAGGTCAAAAACTCAAGTAGAGGCATCCCAAGCAGAGATTTGGACATGGGTAGAGAAGGCAAGGGGTGAGACCAGGGGAAGCATGATAACAATGGTACTTTTGAGGGAAGGGGTGGTCAGGGACAACTCAGTAGAAGGAGTGAAGTTGGTGGTGAAGGTGATGGAAGACATGGTGAGTAGATAGAACATTTGTGAGGGGGGTGTTGGTTCTGAGGGGAGAATACTGTGGAGTGGAGTCTCTTATAGTCCCTTAGAGCAGAGACAGCACGTTTGAGTTTCTGTTTGGAGACTGAGGAGTTGTCTTCTGCAGAGTAGCTCTTCAATTGGATCAGGAATGTGTGGAATGCTGCCATTTGTCATATCCCAGATTTTTACTACATCCACTCTGACTCTTCAAACTCATCTCCAGTCTCACACCCACCAACTCTGATACAGTACTATCTTGCTTGGAGCTCAACTCTGAGATTCCAGAGATATACTAAGAAATATTCTCATATGTCTCTCCATTCTTGTTATGTTACTCATTCTCTATTTGTACTAGTCCCACTCTTGTTTATCTTCTAATCCTATGTACACCACTCCAGTCTTTATATCTGGTGTACTATTCCAGTTCACTTATGATTCCGATTCTGTTACTTAGCAATCCATTACAAAGACTCTTAGTAATATTTCTCTGACCTCCAGTATATAAACTCATAGAAACACTGTGTACTCTCCTCAGTTCGAATATTGACTTATTTCCAACTCCTGACCCTCTGATCCTCTCTAACAAACCCCTCTGAACCTCCAAGAGCCTTGACAACTCTTCCTTGTCTCCTCATTGCAATCCTTATCATTGTTTACAACATTGAGTGTGACAACTCCAAACCTCCAACCTCTGACCTCTGAAATTGGGGTAAGATTCTGAGCAAGGGTGCACCACATACAGTGAAGTCAAGTCCTGGTCCCCCAGCATAACTCCAAAGTTTTGGAGTTAGCTCTGAAGTTGACCAGATTTTAACATCATTCCATGGTGGCATAGGATCCTTTTGGTTTTGTATTCCTCTTCTCCACTGATAAGGTTGGGTGGGAGTGCAGGAAAGTTTGGGTCATGGACAGGATTCTTGTGATAGGGTGATAGAGGAAATGCATGAAAGACCAGGTGGATCTTCCATGTCTTTGGAAGGCAGAGTTGGTAAGTCAGAGATGACAGGACCTTCATGATGGAAAAGGGGCCTTTTTGCTTAGGGACAAACTTGGGTGAGGTCATCTGTTGTCAGAGGGTTTTGGCTTTGAGCCAAACTTTATCTTCAAGAATGAATGGGGTGAAGGATTTGCAGTTGCAGGATTTCATAATCTTTTGGGCTAGATCATGGGCTGTGTTATGCAAGGCATACCAACAAGGTCTCTAGGGAGTCTTGACTTGTTAAGGCGATACTCACAAAGAGACTGATGTCTTAACAGGCCAGGCTTAGAGTGGTACTTAGGAGATTAGGGACTTAGGGAACAAGACTTCAAGGGAGAGCTTGAAGTGGACTCGGGATGACACTTGATAGTACGCTAGATTGCGCAGACCAAGAATAAAGAATACAAGATAACTAAGACTATTTATAGGGTGATACACAGTGCACGGACCATGGAATAGAGGGGAACGATTAGGCACAAGAGAGCCTAATTAGGAGGAATAATGTCTGAGGTCGAGAAATCGAAGGTAACTAGAGGCTGGACCTCCAATAAGGAGATAGGCCTGACGTGGGCGATAAGACGTAGTCCGTCAATAAGAGAAGAAACGGAAAAAGAGTATCACTAGTAGTATGCGATGAGATGGAAAGAAAATTGTAACATTACCCCCGTTGTACAATTGAGCTCCTGGCTCAATCAACAAACCTCTTCTCCCGAAGGGATCTTCAAAAAGCCGGGGGGCCAAAGATGGTGTTCATCTGGGAGGGAGATGCAGTGTTAAATGGACAGAGAGATTGGATATGCCCAGGCTGAGCACACAGAGCGCATTCTCGGTGGGGACAGAGTTCAGCAGAATGTCCCCAGTTGCGACAATAGTCACACTGGATGAGGTTGCATTGAGTAGTAACATGGCCAGGGGCGAGGGAGGAGCAGTGGGGGCACCGGAACATAGGGCAGTTCTGTTGATAGTGACCTCGAAGGTGGCAATGAAAACATTCGGTGCCTGGGGAGGCAGGGGTGAGTTGAATGCTATCAGCCCAAGGCATGACTCGAGTTGGGGATGAAAGGACGTGGGTGCCGTTAGGTAAGTGGATCCACTGGACTTCAGTCCAAGAAACAGGAGTGATATGGAACGAACGCATAGGTGGTGAGGCCAGGGCTTCATTGGACTCAGAGTCAGAGTCCTCTTTGTCGGAAGCGACAATGGTGGGGGTGTCCGCGGGAGGGGGAGAGGAGAGTCTTTCCACAAGGCGGCTCATTGACAGAGGGGGAATGGGTAAGATGGCCTGGTGAGGGCATAAGAGCAGGAGATTATCTAGAGATTGTAGGTAGTGGTCGCGCTGTGCTTGGGAGAGGGAGTCATAGATCCGTTGGAAAGAAACATAGATAAGAGGAGGGGGAAGGGCCTCAACAAAACTGTGAAACCCGTGGGCTAAGAGTGCGATGAGCGAGTTTCGTCTGGTCTCGTCGATGGAAAAGCATATGGCGGGATCCTGAGGTATGAGGATTTTAGCAAGCCGTAAGGCGGAGGATGCAGAGTGATAGGTGCAGATGAGAGCATGGGTGGTTTCATCTTCTGGGAAGAGAGGGAGGGTTTCGAGGGCAAGGGTGAGAGTGGGGGTCTCAAGGATGATGCCGAATAGAGAGAGATGTCCATGTTTGGGCAAGAACAATGGGAAGACAGGTCGTGAGCATAATGACAACGACATGTGGGAGGAGGTAGACGAGGGAGAGGAGGCAGTTGTGCCAGCAAACGAGGACATCGTTGATGTAGGGGATAAGTAGCAGGGGGTTCATAGACTTTGTTTTACTGACACACTAGACGATACTCACAGAGAGACTGATGTCTATTGTGTCAATAAGTTCTCAGAGAGAGTGAAGTCATTTATAAGTGGAGAGCAGTTGTTGGGCATGTCTGAGATTGGATTCCGGTTCCCAGGTGTTCTCCGACGAGGGGTATCCCTTCCATGCGGTCAGGTACCTCAGCTGATTGCCAAGCCCTTTGTGATTGATGATGGCTTCGACTTCATATTCCTCTTCTGTTCCGATAAGGTCAGGCAGGGGAAGAAGGAAAGGAGGTCCATGTGCTGAGGATTTGTGATAAGAAGATAAGAGAGAGGCATGGAAGACGTTGTGGATTTTCCATGTGGGTGGAAGTTGGAGTCTGTAGGATAAGGAAGATAACACCTGAGTAATCTCAAAAGGTCCATGATGTTTAGGGGCAAGTTTTTGAGAAGGGTAGTTTAGTTTAAGGTTAGTGGCTTCTAGCCATACCTTATCTCTGGGTTTCCATGGGGAGAATTTCTGAAAGGAACGGGTCATCATGATTTTTCGAGCAGATTCATGGGCAGCTAAAGCTTCTTTTTGGGCTGAGTTGAGGGAGGCAAGTTGGGATTCGAGAGCAGGGAAGAAGGTTTTCCTGAGTGGAGGGAAGGTTCGGGGTTCATATCCATAGAGTAAGAAGAAGGGAGATTTCTGAGTGGAGGAATGGGGGGCAGAGTTGTGGTGGAATTCCATGGACGAGAGAAGGTTGGCCCAGGAGTAAGGATTATTAGAGCAGAAGATGCATAAATATATTTCAAGTTCTTGGTTGGTTGGTTCGGTTTGGCCATTGGTTTGTGGGTGGTAAGCAGAGGAAAGGCATACATCATATTTCAGAAGGCAGGCTAGCTCAATTGTGAAGGCAGAGGCGAATTTGGGACCTCTGTCAGAGATAATGGAATTGTAGAGGCTGAACCTTTTGAATACATTTTCAAAAAAGAGGAGGGCTACTCCTGCAGCATCGATTTTCTTGGTACAGGGGATGAGGATTACCCCCTTAGTAAGCCCATGGTTGACCATGACCATGATAGAGTCGAAAGAGTTGGAAAGGGGGAGATCAGTGATAAGGTCAATGGAGAGTTGGCGAAAGGAGAGATTACAAGAGGAGGAAATGGGCAGCAATGGGGGATGAACAGGGTGGGTGTTGACTTTGTTTTGCTGGCAGATGGCACAATCAGAGATGAAGTGTTTGATGAAGGTCGTGAGGCCCAGCCACCAGAAATCCTGCTCGAGGATAGCTTTGGTGCAGAAGACGCCCATGTGGCCTGAGAGGGGTGAAGCATGGATGGTATGGAGAACTGTGGAGTGGGCTGATGGAGGGACGTACATATGATTCTGGAAAAAAAGGTGGCCATTGTCAAAGGTCCAATTAGAGAGACATGATTGGGGAAAGAGGGGGGAACCATCCGTGAGAAGGGTGATGGCGCGGAGGACAAGAGGGTCGGAGAGGGTGCTGGAATGGATGAGGTCGATGAGGGAGAGATCTATAGAATTGATAACGATGGGATCAGGGACTATGGAAGCATCCAGATTATCCAGAGAGGTGTCAACCAGTGGAAGGCAGGAAAGAGCGTCCATGGGTCCCATTTTGGAGCCGGGCAGGACCCTTCAAAGGATGTCGAAGTCCTGGAGGAATAACACCCATCTGGCCTGCTGACGGGAAAGTTTTCGAAGGTCGCGGATGTAGGACAGGTTCTTGTGGTCAGTGATGACGGTGATGGGATGTGGGGTTCCTTGGAGGTATTGATGCCATTCGGAAAGTGAAAGGATGACCGCTAGGAGCTCGCGATCATAAATATCGTAGTTTCATTCGGCAGGAGTGAAGGTTTTGGAGAAGTAAGCGACGGGTTGGAGGTCACTGTTTACATCCGCTTGCATGAGGATGGCACCAGCAGCAAGGAGAGAGGCATCAGTCATAAGGGAGAAGGGGTGAGTGACGTTTGGAAGGGCAAGGACAGGAGCAGAGCAAAAGGCAGTCTTCAGAGAGTCAAAGGCGTGTTATTGGAGAGGGGACCACAGCCAAAGTTGGTCTTTCCAAGTGAGAAGTGTGAGAGGGGTGACTATGTTGGAGTAGTTGGCGATGAACTTCCGATAGTAGTTGGCGAAGCCAAGGAAGGAGTGAACGCCAGTGACCGAGGAGGGGTTTGGCCAGTCCTGAATTGCGGAGAATTTGGAGGGGTCCATCTGAATGGTTCCTTGGCTGATAATCAGGCCTAGATACTCCATGGTGGGAGAGTCAAAGGTACATTTGGAGATCTTTAGGGATAGGCTGTGCTCTCGCAACTGTTGGAGTACTTGATGAGTGCGGTCATGATGGGTGGTGAGGTCGCCTTTAGTATGGATTCCGATGTCGTCCATATAGATCTTCAGCCAGCATTCTGTGATCATGTTGGTGAAGATGTGGTTCATGAAAGCTTGGAAGGTGGAGGGGGCATTGCAGAATCCAAAGAACATGACAGTGGGTTCAAAGAGGCCTAGCTCGGTGATGAACACTGCTTTCTATTGATCTCCTTCCCAGATTCAAATATTGTTGTACCCCCATCGGATGTCCATCTTAGTGAACCAGTCCGTGTCTCGCATGTTGTCAATCAGGTCAGAGATGAGGGGTAGGGGGTAGGCATTCAGGATGGTGTGGCTATTCAGGTATCGGTAATCTTGACATGGTCTGAGGGATCCATCTTTCTTGGGGACGAAGAAGAAAGGTGATGCTTGGGGGGATTTAGAGGGGACAATGCGGCCAGTTTTGAGATGTTCGTCAACGAATTCTCTGCATGCGACTTTTTCAGCAGGGTTTAGAGAGTAGACTTTGGCGATCTTTGGGACAAAGGATTCTTTTAGGTTGATGGTGTGGTCGTAAGAACGGTGTGGAGGTAAAGTGTTATGGGTTGTTTCTGCAAAGACATCAGCGAACTCTTGGCAGAAGGTGGGGATCGAAACTTCCTTGGGTGGTTGTTGTTGGGCAATTTCCGTGGAGAGGGTAGTTTTGTTGATTTCTGGTGTGTCGTCCTTTTGGGGAGGATACTCATGAAAAGACCTCTCTACCCTCTGGGGACGACTTGCGGTAACCATGACAGTCCTGGAGATCCAGTCAATTGAGGGATTCCATTTACTTAGCCATGGGAGGCCTAGGATGATTTGTGGGGTTTTCTGTCGGAGGACAAAGAAAGTTTCGAGATGCGAGAAGGTATCGCAAACAATAGGGAGAGTTACGGTCCATTGGATGGTCCTGGCATGATTGGTGGTTCCATCTACGTTGTAGGCAACGATGGGAGTGTCGAGGTGTCTCAGTTTACAGGGGAGAGTTTTTAGGAGTCGAGGGTCGATAAAGTTTCCTGTTGCACCCGAGTTGATAAGGGTGGTAGTTTCGATGATTCCATGTACTGAAATGGAAAGGCGAAGAGTTCTATCGTTCTTGGAAGCTACGAGTACATGGTGGGTAACTAGAGAAGGAGACATCGAGGCGGCTTCTCTCTTTAAAAATCCTTGGCCTTCTGGACATTGGCGAAGTTGATAAAGTTGACCTCTTCTGCAGAGATGATTGGGGAGGCCTCGTCATAACACATTTTGAGGACTGAAAGTATTTCGTCCTCATTCTTCCTGGATGTTTGGAGGGAGTTCACATATTGTTGGAGCGAGAAGAGTTGGGGCATAGGGATTACTGGGGCGGCGGAGGTGGTCACTGGGGCGGTGGAAGTGGTTCAAACATGTTGGGAATGAGGGGGTGGAGGGCGACTGGGGGTGGTTCGCCTGCAGTTCTGGGTGTTATGCCCGGTCATCCTACAGTGAAAGCATCGCCCCTCTTTAATACATTTGGCGCATTCCATGGGAGTGAGTTTGGCGAGATTTACTGCATCCACATCCATGGCATTGGGGTCTCGAGGGGATCTAGTGGAGGTGAAAGAGGGGGGGGTGTTTCCAAGGCGAAGGGCTTGAATTCTCATTTTCTGGGCATGGAAGGCTTTCGCCTTGGTCACCCAGTCTTCAATGGTGATGGGGACTGTCCCCATGGAGAGAATCATGGTAGTAATCTGTTGGTCAAGACTGAGGGCGAAGTGGTCGATGAGAGTTGTCTCATCGGTGATGTCTGACTTCCCTGCTAAGTTTTGGAAGTCGGTGATGTATTGCTGGAAGCCATCTCCAGACCGGGTGATCTTTTGACGTAGTTTGGCTAGTTCGAAACATGCGTTGGCTCTGATGTCATAGGGGAAGAAGGTTGTTTCAAAATTGGTGACGAACTCAGAGAAAGTTTTTCCTGTGGTGATGGTCATGTCAGCCATTTTGTCATACCAGGCTTCAGCGAAGGAAGCTCCTCTTCCTTTGGGCATCTTGTTCAGCATGGTCATGATTTGGGTGATGTCTCCAGGGTATAATGTGTCATTCAAGACGAAGTAGGCTCTCATGGCCTTAATCCATCAGGAGGCATCGGCGGACTTCCCAGAGAAGTCAGCTGGGAGAGCCGCCTTGAGTTCTGTTTTACTGGTTGACATAGGGGATGGGCTGGGGGAGGGGCTAGGTTGATGAGGGGGTGGGCTTGGTTGACGAGGGGGTGGGCTTGGTTGACATGGGGGTGGGCTAGGTTGACATGGGGGTGGGCTAGGTTGACGAGGGGTGGGAGTACTAGGGTTTCTAGGAGTTGGGTTCCTAGTCTGAGGTGTGTACAAGGGATCGAGGAGAGGAGTTCTGCTAGATCCAGTGATTTGTCTCGAGGGTGTCTGGTACCTGGAAAGGTCTGGGAGGTCTGAGTCACTTTCTTCTGGGGCTCGGTATGACATGGTGGAGGGGTGGTAGGTCCTTCACCTGAGAAGGTGGGACCGAGAATATTCTTGGTCTTTTATTACATGAGGCATACCAACAAGGTCTCTAGGAAGTCTTGACTTGTTAAGGCGATACTCATGAAGAGACCGACATCTTAACAGGCCAGGCTTAGAGTGGTACTTAGGAGATTAGGGACTTAGGGAACAAGACTTCAAGGGAGAGCTTGAAGTGGACTCGGGATGATACTTGATAGTACGCTAGATTGTGCAGACCAAGAATAAAGAATACAAGATAACTAAGACTATTTATAGGGTGATACACAGTACATGGACCATGGAATACTGTGGAATAGAGGGGAATGATTAGACACAAGAGAGCCTAATTAGGAGGGATAATGTCCGAGGTCGAGAGATCGAAGGTAACTAGAGGCTGGACCTCCAATAAGGAGATAGGCCTAACATGGGCGATAAGATGCAGTCCGTCGATAAGAGAAGAAACGGAAAAAGAGTATCACTAGTAGTATGCAATGAGATGGAAAGAAAATTGTAACAGGCTGCAAGGGCTTCTTTTCTAGCTTTAGCAAGGTTCTTGATTCTAAGTTCCACCACAGGGACATGAGAGGATTTGAGTGTGGTAGGAAGGGGGATGGATTCAAAGTCCATCATGAGAAAGAATGGCAATTTGCTGGTGACAGAGTGGGGGAAGTGGTTGTGGGTGAACTTTGCATGGGGGATGTGGTCAGCCTAGGAGGTAGGGTTGTTTCCACAGAAGATTTGGAGGTAGATTTCGACATCTTGGTTAATTTATTCCATTTCTCCATTGGACTGTGGGTGATAAGCAGTGAAGAGGGAGAGGTCATAGCCAAGGAGCTTTCATAGTTCTTTCACAAAGGAGGAGGCAAATTGTGGTCCTTGGTCAGAGATGACCCTTTTACAAAGGCCAAAATAGAGGTAGACTTTGTGGAGAAAGAGGGTTGCTATTTTCTTGGTGGTGATGGTTTTCTTAGTGGGGCAAAGAATTATCCCCTTTGTAAGACTATGATCCACACAACCAACAATGAATCAAAGCCTTGGGATTCAGGGAGATCAGTGATGAGATTACACAATATTTGTTGGAAGGGGCAGGCAGCTGTGGAGGGAATGGGGTGCAGCAGGGGGTTTGTGGGGTGTGTGTTAGCCTTGTTCTGCTGGCATATGGCATATTCTTCTATGTATTTTCAAACATATTGGGCTAGGCCAGGCCACCAGAATTTGGCAGAGACAAGTTGTCTTGTTTTAAAAAAGCCCAGATGTCTGACCAATGGGTGGTTATGGTGTCATTTCAGGATATCATGGTTTAGGGTTCCTTCATCAGGGATGTAGGTACATCCTCAGTAGGATAGAATGCCATTGGAGAATTGCCAGTTACTAATACAAGAGTGGAGCATGATGGAGGTTTTTTCCTGGAGGGTGGCTAGGATATTTTGGACAATGGGGTTGTTGACAGATTTGTGGGAAATTCATTCCTGGAATGTGGTGTCAATGAGGTGAATGAAGAGGAATATGGGTAAGAGGTGGTCTGGGTGTTGTCATCATTATTCACAAGTATTCAGTCTGGGCAATGAGATGGAGTATTGGGTCCAGAGAGAAGTTTCCCTGGAATGTGGACTATCTTCAGGTCATAGTCTGAGAGGTTGAGTGTTACATTGGGCTAGGACCAACAGGTTCTCGAGTGAGTAACTGCCTCGACGAAGGATGAGTGAGGTGGACTTAGTGAGTATGCCAACAGAGGACTTCAGATACAACAAGGTAAGAGCTTTCCCTATACCTGGAGACAAAGGTTACTCATTGGGGAATACCCATGGAGTCTAAGTGGAGTCCAAGGGGATTCCTTGACTCAGGATGAAGAGGATTCAAGAAGACTCAAGGAAGGACCCTTAGCCTTAGTGTGTTGATACTGACGATGATGAGAGGAGCGAGGAGGAGGTGATGTAACTTGTAGAATTCGAGAAGACTAAGCTTAAGGAATACATGCAATATCATGAGGGTTTAAATACTACTGCCAAGAGGGTTATGTAAGGGGACACATCAGCGTCAGAGATAAGGAGTGAGTCAGCTGATAAGGGTCTGAGTCACAATGAGTCATAGCTAATAATATAGTGGTTTCAAAGAATGCCAGTAGTTGGTGAAAGATGGAAGGAACCGAGGAAGTGGTACACGAGGCAGTAATGGCATACTTAGAGTCCAAGGGAATGGAGGACGAAAGGAGACTTAGCTAAGTAAAAGGAAAGAAAAGAAAAAGAGGGGACTCGTCGCAGGGGTCTTCTCTCG
>JBBPLO010000429.1:0-20092 GCA_038089835.1 Retiboletus flavoniger
CGTCAACCAAGCCCTCCCCCTCGTACCCCTAGCCCCATCAACTGGTCTAGACCATCCTCACCCATCATGCCCTCTGAACTCAAAGCCGCCCTCCCTGCAGACTTCTCCGGCCTCTCCTCTGACGCCTCTCGATGGATGAAAGCCATGAAGGCGTATTTCCAGATCAATCAAACCCTCTACCCAGGTGATCCTGAGCGGATCATGACCACTCTGAACAAAATGCCCACTGGTCGAGGAGCCTCCTTCGCCGAAGCATGGTATGATAAGATGGCTGACGCAACCATCATCGCGGGAAAGACCTTCAACGACTTCATCAAAGATTTCGAAACCACTTTCTTCCCCTACGACGTCCAAGCCTCTGCCCGCATCGAACTTGCTAAACTTTGTCAAAAGACCTCTCGCTCTGGAGAAGGTTTTCAACAGTTCATCACCGACTTCCAGAATCTCTCTGGAAAGTCAGGAATCACTGACGAAGTCACACTCATCGATCACTTTGCCCTCGGACTCGACCACCAGATTACCACAATGATTTTATCCATGGGAACCATCCCCACCACCATCGCCGAATGGGTAACCAAGGCAAAAGCCTTCCACGCCCAGAAAATGAGAATCCTCACACTCCGAACCGGCTCCACTCCCACCCCCTTCTCTTTCAATCAGCAAACCACTCGAGACCCCAATGCTATGGAGGTCGACGCCACCACCACTCTGGCGAAGCTCACGCCCACCGAGCAAGCTAAGTGTATCAAAGAAGGAAGGTGCTTCCGCTGCCAAACCATCGGCCATGATGCCCGAAACTGTCGGAAGACCAATAACCCCAATGCCAATGCCCCTCGAACTGTCCAGATACGAACTACCACCACTGCCCCCACCAATACCCCCACCCCTAGCGTTCGACCCCCCGCCCCTCCCCCGAAACCGAACTCTCCATTGGAACTGTATGTCAATTCTCTTCGCACTGGAGGCAAAGACGAGAAAGAAATTCTCTCAGTACTCAAGATGTGCTACGAAGAAGACCCAAAGGAAGTTCCTGGAGAAGCGGTTAACGGGATCTCCACTGCCAAAATCCAAGAAGTTAAGGATTTTTGAAACGAGAAGTAACTTCGACGTTTACTTCTCCCAATGTACTAGTAGCTTTGCCAAACAATAGAACCTTACGTCTCAAAGTCACTGTACAGCAAACTGTCGACACCACCGCCCTCATAGACTCTGGAGCAACAGGAAATTTCATTGACCCCAGACTCCTCCCCAAAGGACCCTTCACTCTCCAACGACTCTTCCCCCCCATTCTAGCATTTAATGTAGATGGCTCCGAAAATCGATCTGGTCAAATCAATTGGGCAGTCAAAACGTCTATCAACTGTGGCACCATGTCATTCCCAGAAACACTCTTCGTCCTTCACCAAAAAAGACCTCAAATCATTCTCGGCACCCCCTGGTTAACCACTTGGAATCCCATCATCGATTGGCAAACATGCACCCTCACGTTCCCTTCTTGGACGCCTGAGAGGGTTGAGAGGTCTCTTCATGAGGATCCTCCCCTGAATGGCTTTCTTGAAGAATCCGTGAACAAAACAACCATCTCTACCGAACTCACCATCGCTTCTCAAAAGAAAGATACACCCATTCCCGAATTCTGTTCGGATTTCGCTGACGTTTTCGCTGAATCCACCCACAACCAACTCCCTCCCCATCGCCCCTTTGATCATACCATTGACCTCAAAGACACCTTCCGCCCGAAAATCGCCAAGATCTACTCCCTGAACCCCGCGGAAAAAATCGCTCTCCAAACGTTCGTCGACGAACACCTTAAAACTGGCCGAATCATCCCATCCAAATCCCCCCAAGCCTCCCCATTCTTCTTCAGACCAAAGAAGGACGGATCTCTTCGCCCATGCCAAGACTATCGATATCTCAATAGCCATACCGTCCACAATGCTTACCCCCTACCCCTCATATCCGATCTGATTGACGAAATGAAGGACACAGACTACTTCACCAAAATGGACATTCGTTGGGGCTACAACAACATCCGCCTCCGCGAAGAAGATCAATGGAAGGCTGCTTTCATCACCCCCCTAGGACTGTTCGAACCCACCTGTATGTTCTTCGGTTTCTCCAACGCCCCTTCCACTTTCCAAGCCTTCATGAATCATATCTTCGCGGACATGATTGCCGAACGCTGGCTAAAAATCTATATGGACGATCTCGGCCTTCACACGAAGGGAACTCTCTCTCTCCACCACGAACGCACATGACGGGTTCTCCAATGGTTATGGGAAAACAACCTCTCCCTGAAAATCACCAAGTGTTCGTTCGACACCCCCACCATGGAATACTTAGGACTCATCATCGGCCGAGGCGAACTCCACATGGACCCACTCAAACTCCAAGCCATTCGTGATTGGAAACCTCCCTCTTCGGTGAAAGGAATTCGTTCTTTCATCGGCTTCGCCAACTTCTACCAGAAGTTTATCCCCAACTTCTCCAACATCATCGCCCCCCTCACTCTCCTCACCTGGAAAGACCAACCATGGATTTGGACCCCCTTGCAAGAACGCGCGTTCCTTACCCTCATCAAGTCGTTCTGTTCCGCCCCAGTCCTCACCCTCCCTGACCTGTCTAAACCATTCTCCGTCATGACGGACACTTCTCTCCTTGCTGCAGGCGTGGTTCTTATGCAACATGATGTCAACAGCGATTTACAACCCGTCACCTACTTCTCCAAAACTTTCGCCCCCACGGAACGAAACTACGACATCTATGACCGTGAACTTCTCGCCGTTATTCTTGCCCTCTCGGAATGGTGCAGCTACCTTCAAGGCTCCTCCCTCCCCGTCACCATCATCACCGACCACAAGAACCTTTTCTACATACGTGACCCCCGCAAACTATGCCGCCGACAGGCCCGATGGGCCCTATTCCTCCAAGACTTCGACATCCTGTGGAGAGTCACCCCTGGCCCTCAAATGGGTCCGGCTGACGCACTCTCCTGTCGTGATCATATCGATACCTCCTCCAACAATCTCAACGCCTCTATCCTTCCCGACCCTGTCATCGTTAACGCCCTCGACCTCTCCCTCACCAATCACATTAAATCCTCCTCTGCCAAAGACCCCCTCGTCCTCGATGCTCTAGCGGCGTTGTCCTCCGGATCCTCTCTCTTCCCCCGCTCCTCCCTATCCGACTGGTCTTTTGACAATGGCCACCTCTTTTACCAAAATCGCATGTATGTGCCACCCGCTGTTCAATCCTCCCTCTTGCACTTCCTGCATTCTTCCCCTCTCTCGGGCCACATGGGCACCTTCTGCACTCAAGCACTCCTGGAACATGACTTTTGGTGGCCAGGGCTCTCCTCCTTCGTCCGCCACTTCATCCGCAGTTGCCCCACTTGCCAACAGTCTAAACCAAACACTCATCCCACCCGACCACCTCTACATCCTATCGCCTCCTCCTCTCCCCTCCCCTTCTGCCAACTTTCCGTAGATCTCATCACTGACCTTCCCCCCTCCAATGGCCACGATTCAATCATGGTCGTGGTCGACCATGGCCTTAGTAAGGGGGTAATTTTCATCCCCTGTTCAAAAACCATTGATGCTGCCGGTGTAGCTCTCCTATTCTATGAGAACATCTTCAAAAGGTTTGGCCTTTACTGTTACGCTGAGCGGTGAAGCTGCAGTGGGGCCTCAATGTGAGCTCCACGTGGATACGAAGACGAGGGAGGATACTTCGGGTATTCTGACAGAGGTCTTCGGAGATACGTCCTCAAGGTTGATAGTTTGAGGAGAGACGACGTCAAGCGACGCGTAGATGAACTCTAAGGAGGACCCTTAAGTTCGAGACAAGGTTTCAAGGTATGCGACGTCAAACGACTCGCAGGTGGACTTCAAGGGATACCCCTTAAGTCCTAGACGAAGATACAAGGTAAAGCCTCAGGGACGACCCTTAGCTTAAGTGTACCAGTGCTCGGTGACAAGGGGAGTGAGGCGTGGCTTAGAGCTCGTAGGATTGAGGAGACTAAGCTAAGGGAAAGTACAGCGAAGCGTGCGATATAAGTACAGTCGCCAATGGTTACATAATGGGCTTCTAATAGGCCTGAGATAAGGAGTGAGTCATCTGCAGTAGATAAGGATGAGTCACTGTGAGTCAGTTCTAATAATACAACAGTTCCGTGATAAGACGGAAAGGAAGGAACCGGGGAAGTGGAGCTTGAGGCGAGAACGGAGTTCCTAAGTCCAAGATAAGGTGAGAGATGTACGAGGACTTAGCTAAGTAAAAAGAGAAGGTAAAAAGGGAAAAAGGGCGATCCACCGTGGATCGTAACATTTACGACTCCATCATCTTGGATCAAGGCCCCCAATTTGCCTCAGCCTTCGCTCTCGAACTCGCTCGAATTCTCAAATACGATATCCGTCTATCCTCCGCCTACCACCCCCAAACTGATGGCCAAACTGAACCAACCAACCAAGAACTAGAAATCTTCCTAAGAATCTTCTGCGCCAACAACTTTAACTCCTGGTCCTCCCTACTCCCTGCTGCCGAATTCCACCATAACTCTGCCCCACATTCCTCTACCAAAAAATCCCCATTCTCCCTACTCTATGGCTATGAACCTCGATCCTTCCCCCCCTTCGGAAAAACCTTTATTCCCACTCTAGAAGAACGCCTTTCTTCCCTAGACTCCTCCCGAAAAGAAGCTCTTGCAGCCCACAAGATAGCACGGAAATTAATGATATCTCGTTCCTGGAAAAAATTCACCCCATGGAAAGTCGGAGATAAGGTATGGCTAGAAACCACTAATCTCCAACTCCAATACCCCTCCAGGAAACTCTCGCCCAAATGCCTGGGACCATTTGAAATAACCAGAGTCTTATCTCCCTTATCTTACCAACTCTGCCTTCCCCGTTCCTGGTAAATCCACAATGTCTTCCACGCCTCCCTGTTATCACCCTATCACACCACGACCACTTTCGGTCCAAGCTTCGACAAACCCCCACCTGACCTTATCAATCAGGAGGAAGAATACGAAGTTGCCGCTATCTTAGCACATAAAGGCCCCGCTCATAGCCAAAAATACCTTACCGCTTGGAAAGGATACCCGTCCTCCGAAAACACTTGGGAACCCGAAAGCAATCTCCGACACTCTGCAGACCTCTTATCCGCTTATAAGGATTCCCATCACCTTTGAGTTCGGTGCTGGTAATCGACGGTCTCTTCGTGAGTATCTCTTACCCACACCAAACCCAAACTTCCCTTTCGCCCCTCCGATATGTCTTTCCTCACCTCCGCCATCGCTGCATCCCCCCTCACTGGTTGAATCTCCCCCTTATGCACTCGCAACGTCTACCCCGCCTATCTCCCTGAACAAGCAACACTGGAGCTTTATGCCGATGTCCTGGACTCCCCTGCCCTCGTGCTTATCATCGAACAAGACAATATGTTCAATGATGACTACACCACCCAAGACCTCATCAGAGCGTTCCACGGGACGTCGCGATTAGCTCGCATGATCTGGGCATCCCCTTCCCCCAATCAAGTGGCATATTTCTCTCTCACCAGCATCTCACGTAACATCCTCCTTTCTCTTTTTCACTACGGCTTCCATACATACATTGAGTCTATTCCCCCTATCGATATTTACCCCGTCTTTCGCAGAATCTATATGTCTCTCCCACAGGACCAGCGCGACCACTATGCCTGTTCCGTAGATAACTTCCTACTTAACCGCCCCCGTCAGCTTGTACTTCCGGTACCCCCTCCTCGTTCTCTCACCCTCGCGTCTCGACTTTCCTCCCCTGCCCCCGCCGAAACCCCTACCACGGTAGCTTCTGACGAATCGGACAACGACTCCGATTCCACAACTGATGACCTCATCGCTGACGCTCCCTTAGCACCCGCAGTCTCTTTCCACCCTCTGGGAAATGTTTTATCCTCTCCCACTCGCGTCCTTCCATGCCATCACCTACTCTGTCTTCCTTTAGCCACCGAAACCACTCGATGCTTTCACTGTGATGGCCTTGGTCACTATCAACAGAACTGTCCCACTTACCAATGCCCCAACTGTCACACTACCCAACCCGGACATCTTGCCCATGAATGTCTTACTACTCAATGTGACTTCTGCCATCACTGGGGCCATCTCGACAGATTCTGTCCCACTCACGTCTGTGGAGCTTGCTCTCGCATTGGGCACATCCTCAGTGACTGTCCTTTTGAACGTGCTACCCCGTCTCAGCAGTTGGCGATCTACGGTCCCTCCGCCTCATCCTCTACCTGATCATTGGGGACGACAGGGGTTGGTCATCGAGCCTGGGGCTCGATTGTACGAGAGGGGTAATGTTACCGTTTTTCTCCTCTTTCATCGCATACTTCTCGTAATGTCTTTTGTCCGTTGGACTAACTGGAGATGCATATCTTCATCGCACCTCTCCTCAGCTTACCTTATCATCGTAAGCTCTTCTGCTATTTCTCTAGTTCGTTTACATGTTGCCGACCACGGCTATTCCTTAACTATCTCGTCGGACTAATCCCTCCTCGCTAGTTCTCTTATACTAGTTAGTGTTCTATCCCCTTCCATCAGCTTCTATCTCTCTTAGTCATCATTCTTCCTCTTTGTTCTATACGTTTCCATGGTCCGTGCACTGGTCTCTATCCTATAAATACCCATAGTCCGTATACTTGTGACTCATACTTGATCTGCGCAATACAAGCGTATTTCTGGTGTCATCCCTAGTCCACATCCTAGTCTCTCAACCTTAGTCCCAATCCTTCATCTTAAGAAGTCGGTCTCTTCGTGAGTATCGCCTTAAGACGAACGATTCCCTCGAGACTTTTGTTTGTATGCTTCGCGTAACAATGCCATTGCTATGCTGTGTTCTGCCTCTGCAGTTCCTTCCATCTTTCACCAATGATCGGCCTTCTCTGGAACTGTTGTATTATTAAGATATGACTCGTTGTGACTCAACCCTTATCGGATGACTCACTCCCTTATCTCTGACGCTAACATGTAGCCTTATGTAACCCCTCAGGTAGTAGTATTTAAACTCCACGCACTTGCCTGTATTCTCTAAGCTTAGTCTTCTTGAATACTACGAGTTACTTAGCCTTCTCCTCACCTCACTTGTCGTCAGTATTGACACACTAAGACTAAGGGACTTCCCCTTGAGTCTTCCCTTGTCCTTCATCCCTCGAGTCAAGGAATCCCCTTGGACTCTCTCTGCAACTCTGCAGGTAATTCCCCAACAAGTAACCTTCGTCCCCAGTGTTAGGCATTGGACCTACACCTTGTCATACCTGAAGTCCTCTGTTGGTGTATACTCCTAAGTCCACCTCATTTGTCCTTCATTGAGGCAGTTACTCACTCAAGAACCCGTCAGTCCTAGCCTGACATAACACTTACCCCGCTTTACCTTTGCATTTCATCGACTACGGTGACTTTCATTTTACTTTACTTACGACTGACTATCGCTGGGCCGATCAGTTTTATCAGTCCCATACCTTAGAGTTTCATGGTGGCCCGAAAGGGTCATCTTTGTTTCATTATACTTTCTCCCATCATTCAAATGCTAATCTTTGACTTCACTTAAGTACCACTTAAGCCATAGTTACAGACACGGGTATGCCTGGTCCATAAAATCTTTGTATTGCATATTGCAACACAGCTACCTTTTGCTCACAACATCCAAACCATGCTAAATGCTATCGTCATCATCTCTGCCAACATCCAACGTCCAATGCTCAATGTCTACATCTCTTTTCTTTCTTCACTGACATTGTTTTCATCGACCAGTCTACTGGTCATACTGCCGCCCATATGTCCTCCACCCAGTCTTCACCAGACTTCTTGGTAGAGTCTTCCAGACTTTGTTTCTGACTTTCCTCTTCCTCGGAATCCCTTTTGGGGTGAATCTATTTGCTCCCCTCACCCTTCCTTTGGCCAGGACTTGTAGACTATGCTTCTCATGTCCCTCCAGCCTTAGCAGGATCTTTACAACTGGAGCCCACCATGAGGGATTCAGAAAGAGGCTCCAGACACCGAAGTCTTCAACCTACCACCCAACGACAAGAACTCGAAAATTTTCTCAACCATTTCTGGAATTTACAAATTAGCAAAGATTCTCTATTCCTGCAACCAGTCTCACCTCACAATGCTCGACACAACTGCTCTGACCTCCCTGAATTATCTGAGTTTGACATCAGTCATCTGTCAGACCATGACTCCGACCCATCACCACTAAGTATAGACCATTCCAATTGGTCCACCACATCATGCAACCGTTCCCCTTCACCATTTGAGACTAATAAATGGTCACCGGTCTCTTTACAGACCCTTACCACCCAGACTGCTGACCCTAATCAAACTCAGGGAGATTTACCTGAGCTCCTAAGTTTCAGTGGTCAGGTTCCCAGGGCATTTATACAGTCCATGCCGCCGAGAGAATCATCATTCCCCATCTCCCATTTCTCCTCACTGCTCATGCTGCTATCCTCCAAACGTTTCTCATCGTCGCCATTGTCCACAGAATCATCGACACCATTGCTCTCCTACCTTTTAGAACCATCCACCACCTCATACTTAGACCTACCGCTTCCGCCGGCACTAACACTGGTCCACTCGATAACACTGTCTTCCACCACCATATCCTCCGTACTCCCACCTACACCTTTCTCCCTCTCTCTCCCTCCTCTTAGCTCTCATCACTCTATGCCACCAGCACCTCCAATGAACCAACAACCACCACAGATGCCTCTGCGTGGCACCCAGAACGCCCCGAAATTTGATGGGAAGATGCTGGCCTTGTTGCTGCTGTAAAACAGTAAACTTGACTCGGAGGACTAGCAGAGAGTAGTCCTGAGCCTGCAGGTAGGTTGAAGGAGATGAATATCGTCCCAAAGGGGTCCAACTACAAAGAGAAGTGCAGAAAGACCTGCCTGAGTGGGTACTGCCCAAGGGAGAACAGTCTGGAAGAAGACCGGAAGAAGACCGGAAGTCTGGAGTAGAGAAGGTGATGAGTGGGAAGTGTTGGGGACATGATGGATGATGATGGCGACGGGCCAGAGACAATTCGGATGGATACAGTGGTGTGGTGAGAATCCAACGTGAAGGAAACTGTCTTATAAAATCCTAAGTACATGGTACTTATAGTCCGGAAGAGTCTGGAAGAACTAATATGAATGTAAATAAATGCGGAGTGATATAAATGGTATGTGGGATCGTATGGAAAGATCTTTGAAGGACCAGTAAAGAAGGGGTGACGAAACGATAAAGAACTGGTCTAGTATATGACCGGGCAGACTTACTCAGACTACTGGACTTCGACAGATGGGACTGGAGGTGGATGGGACCGGCTCCAGACTGGACAGCAGGTGGAGTGAATGACAGGGATAATAATGCGGTGATGGTAAAATCCATTGAAATAGTGGTATATGACTGTAGAGACCTATGGATCTCTACACCCGAGGGGGACTTGAATACTGACTGTCCCCAGTCAGTTGCAGCATTGTGCTGACTAAGCACAGTGCGGAGTTTGAACAGTGGCAGTCTAGTCATGTCACGTCTGTGCTGTGTCTCTCTTCATACTCCACTCCATCCTACTCTCATACACCATGTCCCAGTTCACCAGCTGAGTTGATGGTCTGCATGCCATGACAACGAAGGGTGCCAAACACCACTGGGACGTCAACAGGAGATTCAAGGTGAGTACCGAGCGTGTCACAGCGGAGGTGAAGGTGATGCCTGACAACTGGGAGGAGCTGCAAGAGGAAAAGGACATGTGGGTAGTGAGCTTTGGGCACGTGTTGGTAAGTGTCCATGCTCTTCCATGGTAGTTTAATCGTATTCATTGTCTCCCTTAGGACGAGTGGAAGGCAGCGTCCAAAGAGGCGGAAGGTCTCCACTTGTACACCGAGTTGGAGGACGACGTTGTGGCATTGCTCGCTGATGTGGAGCGTGTGCAGGCAGATTGGGCAAAGAGGAAGAATGTGTTGCTGGTTGAAGAAGGCAATGGGCTGGTGGGCATGCAAGGAACGGCAGTGGAAGTCAAGGAGGTGGAATGGCAGGTGGTACCCGGTGCTGAGAAGGCGACTGGGTTGTCTGGGGCAGCATTGAATGTGTCGTCAGGGCTAAAGGTGCATAGTGGATTTGTTGTGGTCTATCGTGGATTAACGATCATACAGAGGGGCAGGTCCGACAACACTGACGAGGAGGAGGAAGACGTGGTCCCTCAAAAGAAGAAGACCGGCCCTACCGGATTGGTGGTAGCTCTGTCTGGGGCTACCTCCAATGCCTGCACCCAGTGCAAACAAGCAGGCAAAGCTGGTCAATGCGTCAAGGGGACCAGCCTAGCATGTGTGCAGTGCCAACGGCTCAAAGGGGCATGCAGCTTGGCTGCCGGTCGGCACGCACCGAGGAGGAAGAACATGATGGTGGTGGTGGTGCTGCCGAGCAAGGGTGAGTGAGTTGTGTTTTAGGCAAGTTCGGTCAGATGGTTCATTAGGAGGAAGACCAGCCAGAGCAGCAGCTAAGGCCAGTTCCAGCAAGCAGGTAGAATTGCCCATCAAGATGCTCTCAGATGACGAGATCAAGGAGGAGGATACCCCCATCAAGCCAAAGGAGAAGGGGAAAGGGAAAGCAGCAGCAGTGAAGAAGATTGGTGGGAAGATCCCAGTCCAACAGCAACAGGACCAAATCGCTGCCAGCTCAACGCTGCTCACTCGCGCCTGTATCAAATCAGGGTGAGTATCAAGGCGTTGGACATGGAGCAGGAGGAGGTGATGGTGGAGGTAAGCAATCTGGTAGTCAAGTTGGAGGAGTTGGACGTATAGAAGGGGTTCCATCATTAGTGTAGTCCGATCTTTGTATCCGTATAGTCTGTTCATTGTATGAGTAGTCTGGTTGTCGAAGAGAGTGAAACAACAATGTGAATCATAAAAGAAGAAGTGAAAGTAAGTAAGTATAAAGGACAAGAGAGGGAGTAAGTATGTTATGCGGGCTGCCGCCCAGCTTTGCTTCGTCGGTCTGCTTCTAGCATCTATCCCTACCAGAGTTACCTCGGTCTATCAGTGGTCTTTGGTATGGGTGGTATATGGTTCGGCGGTCTATAGTAGGTAATGGGCGCGGTGTCTCGGAGCACATTTGAAGGAAAAGTCAGTCAGTAATTGGTTAGTTGGAGACACATTCGATGAGATGGAGTGAATGGAGTGGTATTCTATGTATTTTTGGCTGTATTCATTGTTTTTTGGTAAAGGTGGATGGAAACATATCACTGGGTGAATACCAGGGTAAGATGGAGACATATAGTAGGGTAGAATGATGGTATATTCAATAGAGGAGGCGGCATTCAGGCGAGTGTCAGTGATGATGAGGAAGGGGGTTATCTGGCATTGATGGTGACCATTTTGTCGTTTTCCGGGTCATCAATCGCTATTTCTGAGTAGATCACTGGGGGCTTCTTCATCAGAATAAGTCTGGTCCTGTTGGACTGGTAGACCATGGTCTCAGATTTGGGTCTGAAAATGCTAAATTTAAACAGGGTGAATGGTAGTGAGGCTCCCTCCCCAGGGTGAGTTATTATGATGACCTTCTGGTCATCATGGGGACAGTAGGAGCAAGCATCCAGAGGTGGTGGTCAATGTGGCCTAGGGGTCTGGTCAAAGTGGACCAGCCTGGTTGGCGTTAAGCATGGCCGTGGGGGTGTGACTGTCGATAAATGGTTAGTGGCAGTGACATGATGGTACGAATACATTTGGTAATGCCCCGAGGGGGACTTTGATAGAAATGATAATGGTAAGGCTACCAGTTGATCTGGAGTAAAAAGCAGTGGGGTGTCAATGTCTGATAAAGAAATGAGGCAGAATGATAGTGTGAAGTGACCGATAGTAAGGTAAATGGTTCTCGGTTGGACTGGGAGCGAATAACAATGTGCCAGAAAAGACTGGTATTGTTGACACAACGTGCGAAAGTGATGGTATGAAGACCGGCATGTGAATATAATCACTGGAAGGAGGAGTAATAGTCGAAATTGTCAGTGTGCAATAATGTTCTGGCATCAAATGATGTGACCAGATCATCAGTGGTGGCACAATAATGGAAGGTGGCGCTATTGGGTTAGTATCAGATGCATTAGCAACTCCTTTGAAGTGAAATGGCAAGATGGATAAAACGGAATTGGTCAATAGGTTGTTGGGCTCGGTCTGAGCCGGTTGTGGTCGTTCTGCTGTGGGTGATTGGGGTAAGGGTGTTAGTAGTACTGGTTGTACTTCTGGTGAAGTGATCTCCTTGGTGACAGGGATGTCATCCAAGTCCAGACTATCTGCGTCCAGACTATTGGACTCTGAGTGAGGAATCACTAAGTTGGGTAGGATTGTTTCAGTAAGCTGTGGTGGTGATGGTGGTGACAGCGGTGACTGGATGAGGAGCAATGGGTAGGCAGTGCTCTTTTTGCATCCAGGGTACAGCTTCATGACGGCAAGGGTAAAGGCGTACCAGTCGGTGGGGGTGGTGGTTGCTTCGTCTAGCATCTGCCAGAGCTCAGCTTCATCAAGGTCGGCATAACAGATGGTGTATTGAATCTTCTTTGTGTCAGTGAGTGCCGCCAGATTTCCGAGCCGGTCTACTTCAGCAAGAAAAGGCAGTAGGGCAATGGTAGATAGGCCGGTGAACTTCAGGGCGTCCAGGTGAAACCTGAGCAGCATCTGGAAGGAGATCGATGGCATGTCGGACATAGGCTGGGTCATTTGGCAGATGGGGTGTAGACCGATATTGGATGACGTAGGTACGGAAAGGATGGTCAGGCATGGAGACTGAGTTTTGGCTGATAGGTAGGGGCCAGGGACAGATTGACGTTTCGTCAGCGGTTATTGAAACTCTAATACCGGTCCTGACAGCAGTAGTTGCATCCGGAGTGCAATTAGCCTAATTGGGAATCAGAGTTTCGGACTTGTCAGATCAGCTGTCAGTCGACTATGTCACGGATGGACAGATATGGATCGGCATTTGTTGGCAGCTAGAGACAGGTTGGTCTTCAGCTAGATCTGCCTGAATACGATTAAGTCTGTCAGGATCGGTGGTCAGGGTCAGCGATAAGACTGGGCAGAGTGATGGAAAAAATTTGTCGGTTATGGCGTAACCGAGCTCAGGGAGCTTGGGTAAAAGATTTCGGTGATGGGAGATGTCATTGGTCGTCGGGTGACAGTGGTGGTTGCAATGCGCTGAAACAAATATGACTATTGGGATATCGGATCCCGAATAGTGTCAGTAAAGTTTTCAAAGAAAAAGTTGGGCAGAAAGTGAGGATCTCTCTGAATACTTCTGTGGGCCCCTCGCAGTGGGCTCCAGTTGTAAAATAGTAAACTTGACTTGGAGGACTAGCAGAGAGTAGTCCTGAGCCTGCAGGTAGGTTGAAGGAGATGAATATCGTCCCAAAGGAGTCCAACTACAAAGAGAAGTGCAGAAAGACCTGCCTGAGTGGGTACTGCCCAAGGGAGAACAGTCCGGAAGAAGACTGGAAGAAGACCGGAAGTCCGGAGTAGAGAAGGTGACGAGCAGGAAGTGTTGGGGACGTGACAGATGATGATGGTGATGGGCCAGAGATGATTTGGACAGATATGGCGGCATGGTGAGAATCAAACATGAAGGAAACTGTCTTATAAAATCCTAAGTACATGGTACTTATAGTCCAGAAGAGTCCGGAAGAACTAATATGAATGTAAATAAATGCGGAGTGATATAAATGGTATGTGGGATCATATGGAAAGGTCTTCAAAGGACCAGTAAAGAAGGGGTGACGAAATGATAAAGAACCAGTCTAGTATATGACCAGGCGGACTTACTCGGACTACTGGACTTCGACGGATGGGACTGGAGGTGGATGGGACCAGCTCAGGACTGGATGGCAGGTGGAGTGAATGACAGGGATAATAATGCAGTGATGGTAAAATCCATTGAAATAGTGGTATACGACTGTAAAGACCTATGGATTTCTACACCATGCTTCCTTGAAGACGTCCAACTACTCGGCATGGCCACTGGTATCACAGAAGTTGAAATGGTTCGCGCTGCCATATGGTATGCTGACCTTGAAGAGTCGGAGGGATGGGAACTTCTTCAAGAAGCAACCATCATTCTGGCAGTATGGGCCAACTTTGTCAATGCGGTTAAAAAGTTATATCCTGGTTGCAAAGGAGCTAACTGTTACTGTCATGCTGACATTCAATACCTCATTCAGGAATACAGGGCTAAGCTGATGAGAACCCTAGAGGAACTTGGTGAATACCAATGAAAGTTCCTGAAGATCACTCAGCTCCTCATCATCACCGGAAAACTCTCTGACCTTGACCATGATGCTCTCTTTCTGGCCAGTCTACCGGCCAACCTTGACACCCAAGTCTGCCAACGTCTACTCATCACTATGACCATGCATCACCCATCAGACCCTTACCTGGTCGACAACGTTGTGGATGCCACAAAATTCTTACTGACCGGCTCAGCTCTTCACACTCTCCCTGCAGCACAGCCATACTACCCCACCTGGGCTACGCCAGCTCTGGTGCCAACTATTCCTCAAGCTGCTCTGTTAGCAGCAGCACTGGTCGCAGCTCCTGTCACTGCCCTGGCCATAAAACAAGAAAACATTGCAGTGCAGCATGTGGTTCACTGGAACTGCGCATTCTGTGATGACCCTGCTCACTTCATGGGCAACTGCCCTCATGTTGAGGCATATGTACAGTCCGGAAAGGTGACCCGAGGCACAGATGGTCGGCTCTACCTCCCTAATGGGAGACATATTCTGTGCATGCCCAGTACTTGTTGCCTCCGAGACAGCCTAGACTGGATGACCACTCTGGTCACTACCTCTACCACTGCTACTGTTACCATGGGAATCCTTTCACTCACCTGTCCTGATACTGACACCGTTTTAGACATCGAACCATCAGTCTTCATGGCCCCGGTTGAAGATTCAGACATTGACGCTGATCCTGCCCTTGCTGACATCGATTTTCAGCCATACATAGCCAAGGTCTGGGCTAGTTTCCAAGCTGACAAGGCTAAAGATAAGGGCAAGTGAGCCCACTTCAATGGCATTGAGGTGCCCTCTTGAAAGACCAGTTGCCCAGCTCTGCATATGACTGCAGTTGCCAAGGAGATTGTATCTCCGGCAATCTCAGCAGCTCATACTACACCATCTGGAGCATCAAGGCCTGCAACCCTAGCACCACCGGCACCTCAGCTGACCCCATCCATGTCTAAAAGTAACATCCCTCTTCACCCCAATCATACTAATGTTGCTCCTACCGCCCCAACTGGGCAATTCAGATATACCTTTCCCCTAGAAGATGAGAATGCACCGAAGCACATCTTAGACCGGGTTCTCGAGACTTCCATCTCAATTCCAGTCAAAGAACTCATGTCCATCACCCCGGAGGTTCGCAAGTAACTCTGGGAGCTTTCTACTACCAAGTGTATCCCCATGTCTACTAATGTTGTACAGGTCAATGAACTTGCCGGTCATGACCCTGGTGCTGTGGAGCATGAATTTGGGGACCAAGTTCACCAGAACGATGATGGCCTCATTGTAGCACATCACAGCATTCCATTACGGTCACTCGATGCAAAAGTACTCGGTACCAGATGCACCATCATTGCAGTCTTAGACACCAGTTCAGAGATCATTGCCATGCCTAAACAGGTATGGATGGACCTCAGTCTTCTGGTCTGGTTGGACCATGTTATGACAATGTTGAATGCTAACACTAGCACCAAATCAACCATTGGTGTCGTTGAGAACCTTCACCTGGACTTTGGAGCCGGCGAGGTTTGTCTCCAGGTCCAAGTAGTCCCCAGGGCTAACTTTGACCTATTACTTGGCTGACCTTTTCATTGTCTTATGAGCACATCCACTGATGATTTCCCTGATGGTGCACAGACTATCACGCTCTGAGACCCTAACTTGGGCAAAGTATACAAACTGCTGACACACGCTTGGATCGAAGGATGTCCGTGCTGCTGACGCAGTCTATTCTGTGCTAACCACAAGTCCATCATCGAGATGGGTCTTGCAGACACCGATGGACCTTCCAATTCATTTTTCTATTTGTCTGCCTTGTACACTCCACCCCGGTCTTGTTTCCATGTTTCGCATTCGGACTTACCTGCTGCTACTCCTTCATCTTCTTATGAGTTTTTATCATCTACCCAGTCCACTCCGTCCTCTTCACACATTCTTGCACTTTCTTCCCTTTATATGTTTGATCCTGTCTCCCATTTGCTGGCTTACAAGCCGGTTGCTAAAAAGGTCTGGTCAGTCATGGCTCCTCTTGAGGAGGAGTACCGCATTCTGTGCCGGTTACCAGACGATCCTCTTGCTAGTCTCATTCCATTACCTGCTAACCCCCCGGACTTCGTGCCAGGAACTCAATTCACACAGGAACATGCTGATGCACTTGACCTCAACCTGGCCAAATGGCTGTGGCCCGAGGAGCTCAAGTTGGTCCAGTGGTTAGTCCAAAACCACGAGCCAGCCTTCACTTGGATTCCAACCGAGCAAGGTCGCTTAGACAAACACTACTTCCCACTGGTCAAGATCCCAACAGTCCCCCATACGCCCTGGATACTCTGCAACATTCCTATATCTCTGTCCTTGTGGGACCAGGCAATTCAAATCATCAAAGACTGGATCACCTTTGGAGTCTATGAACTGTCTGCCACTGCTTACTGGTCTCACTGGTTCTGCATGCTCAAGCAGGATGGCAAGACTCTCCAGCTCATCCACAACCTCCAACCCCTAAATGCCATCACAATCCAGGACTCTTCTGTCCCTCCCTTCGTTGAACACCTGGCTGAGTCATTCGGTGGGTACACGGTCTACAGTATGATGGACCTGTTCGCAGGTTATGACCAGTGCCCACTGCACATTGACTCCCAGGACATGACTACATTCAACAGTCTGCTCAGACCCCATCATCTCACTACTCTCCCGATGGGTCACACTAATGCCATCCAAATTTACCAGGCCAATATGGCCTTCATTTTATAGGATGAAATCCCTCATCACACTATGCCATTCGTTGATGACCTACCAGTCAAATCCAGCACTAACTGCTACCAAACTTCAGACAGTACCTATGAAACCATCCCCACCAACTCCAGTATCCGGAGATTCATATGGGAACATCTGCAAGTAGTCCACCACATTCTACAATGCCTGCAAAACGTCGGAGCTACAGTCTCCGCCAAGAAGTTCATCCTCACCACTCTGGATGCCACTATCGTCAGACACAAGTGTACCTTTGATGGTTGAGTTGCACACGAGGCCAAAGTCCAGAAAATCCAGGACTGGCCAGAGTGTGAAAACTTGACACAAGTCCGTGGGTTCCTTGGGACCTGCGGAGTAGTTCGTATTTTCATCTGAGACTTCGCTGCTATCTCCCATCCATTGGTCAATTTGACCCAGAAGAGCGTTCCCTTCGAATGGGGTGATGCCCAGCATGACACTATGAATCGTCTGAAGGACAAGATCATTAAGTCCCCAGCGCTCCGCCGGCTCAACTATGAGTCCGGTCAGGAGATTGTTTTAGCCGTCGATACTTCTGTGATTTCTATCAGTTTCATTCTTTTGCAGCAAGGTGAGGATGGCAAATGCTATCCGAACCAGTTTTGTTCTATCAGCTTGACGAGTGTTGAAAGCCAGTACTCCCAGGCTAGGCTCAAGCTGTACAGTCTGTTCTGGGCACTCCAGGTGGTCCGTGTTTTCATTTTTGGTGTTACCAATCTCATCGTCGAGATGGACGCAAAGTACGTTAAGGGCATGATTAACAACCCGGACCTTCAGCTGAATGTGACCATCAACCGGTGGATCACTGGCATTCTTTTATTTCACTTCGAACTTCATCACATTCCGGCCGAAAAGCATACTGGCCCTGACAGTCTCTCCTGGTGCCCTCATTTCAAAGAGGACCCACCTGAGGACGATGATGTTGAGGGTTGGTTGGACGATTCTTACTCTTTCTCCATAACTTTACTTAATGATCGCATATTCCCCTTTACTGCTGCTCCTGTCATTGCATGCACCACTCCATGGACACTGTACCACGCCCCTTCACACTTACTCTCTTCGGACTATGTTATCTCAGCAGTGCCTCCAGTGCTGCCATTTCCTTCTACCTATGCATCAGTTTTCTCTTCCTCTGTTTCACAGCCGGATTCTACTCTGGACTCTCCTATCATTCCCCGGTCTTCAAAGGCCATCACTCAAGAAGCACATATTTGACTGATTTGTGGGTTCCTCAAGACCCGCAAATGCCCTGCTAACCTAATTCCAAACATTCATCAACTCCGCCACCAAATTCTTATTCTCCACAGCTCCCTATGGTGTCAAGAACCACATGGTCATCATCAGTTGGTTGTACCAGAGCACCACCGGTATGGACTTATAAAGGAGGCTCACGATGACCTCAGGCACAAAGGTGTCTTCACAGTCCGTACCCAACTCCTACTCCGCTTCTGGTGGCTGATGCTGGTCAACGATGTTAAATGGTTCCTTCGCACTTGTCATGAGTGCCAAATTCGACAAACCAACTGTTTTCATATTCCCCTGACCATACCAGTTGTAGGTGGCCTGTTCCATAAGGCTCACCTCGACATAATGCTCATGCCTCGGTCTGGCAGTTATTGGTACATCATCCAGGCCTGGTGTGCACTGACCTTGTACCCAGAGTGGCACATGCTCTGCTCCAAGAATGCCTCTGCTCTAGCATCCTTCATATTCGAAGACCTCCTTTGCCAGTGGGGTCCCCTATCTGAAATTGTTACTGACAATGGTCCCGCCTTCATACAGGCCCTAGACTTCCTTGCCAACTGATATGGCATTAGACACATTCGCATCTCCCCCTACAACTCCCAAGCCAACGGTTTGGTCGAACAGTGTCATTATGATGTCTGGGAGGCCATCGTTAAAACTTTCCAAGGGGGGGAGTTATGCTGGCATGTTGCCACTCACTCAGTCTTTTGGGCTGAGTGGGTTACCATACTCTGGTCTACCAGTTTGTCTCCATATTTCATGGTTCACAGCATAGAGCTGCTCTTTCCATTTGACCTCTCTGAGGCTACATTCCTTGTTCCCCCTCCAGATACTGATCCGCTGTCTCCATCCAGCCTGATTGCATGGCGAGCTCGTCAGCTCCAAAAGCATCAGGAGGACTTGGAGTCTATTCGTGAGCATGTCATCAAGGCTTGGTTTGAGTCTATCAAACATTTCAAGGCCACTTTCAAGAACTGAATCAAGGACTTCAACTTCCAGTCCGGAAGTCTGGTCCTAGTCCATAACACCCACATAGAAAAGGAACTTAACCAGAAGACGAAGCCTAGATACCTGGGTCCAATGGTAGTCCTTCGCTGGACTACTGGCAGGTCATATATCCTGGCCGAGTTGGATGGGGTGGTCTCCAAACTGCAATATGCTGCCTTCCGTCTTGCTCCCTACTATTCCTGTTTCACTTCTACTATACTTGTCACCAAGCTAACCAGTCTAGATGACGACAACCTGGACAAGCTGGCAGGAGAAGATGTTGATGAGCCAGACAATGAAGAACTGGACTTCACTGGTCAGGACTAGTCCTGTCACTGGTCTACATACATTTTCTTTCTCAATTGTACAATAACCTCTGTCTTACCCTGGGATTAGTCCGGTGACCTCTACACCTTGCTGCTTGATATCGCTAAACAATGCCTAACAGACATTCCTCTTACTATACACTGATAAAAGTAAAACCATAGAAAAACAAAGAACAAAGACAAAAACGAAACAAAAGAGTATGTGTTACACGTAGCGTACTGGGGAGGACTCGAGGTGGCGGGGATCATCTACAGGCGATACTCACAAAGAGACCGACTTCTGATAGAGACTTGGGGCCGAGGAGCTGTCCTTAGAATCGCTAAGACGACAGAGCTCAAGGGGACTAAGGAATGACTCAAGAAGATACACTAATATTGCGCAGATCAAGAATGGGGAATACATGGTAAACTACTGTGTATATATATATCTGTGTTACCATGTGGAGATACAGTGACTCCAAAAACTGTTCCAATAACTAGCCC
>JBBPLO010000430.1:3589-20047 GCA_038089835.1 Retiboletus flavoniger
TATAATGTTCATATCTTTTTATTGCATACTATTAATTGTGTTCTGTGCTCCCTTCTTCTCTTACAGAAGAGCGGTCTCTTATTGTGCCTGTCATGCATATCTCCTCATAGGTGGACCCTCTATTTTCTTCCCTGGGGCTCAATTGTACAATGGGGGTAATGTTATAATGTTCATATCTTTTTATTGCATACTATTAATTGTGTTCTGTGCTCCCTTCTTCTCTTACAGAAGAGCGGTCTCTTATTGTGCCTGTCATGCATATCTCCTCATAGGTGGACCCTCTATTTTCTTCCATCATCTCTCTATCTCTGACTCTGAGTATTTGGTTTCTATATCTATGAACACTATATCTCCTAACTAAGCTCTCTCATGCTTAGTCATTTCCATTACCTTCCTATGTGTTCCATGGCCCATACAGTGTAGTCTTACCTATAAATTGTTGTCTCTCCCATGTATCCTCTTCATTCTAGATCTGCACAATACAAGCATTAGTTCTAGAGTCATCCTTAGTCTGATCTTAGTTGTCCTAAGATCCCTAGTCATCCTTAGTTTTCTTGTTGATAAGATGTCAGTCTCTTTGTGAGTATCACCTTGTCAACTTGAACTCCCTCAAGTTCTAGTTGAATATTTCACATAACAGTTGGTGTGGATTCAGTCTGGGTGACATGAACTGGGAGGGGTCTCAAGGGGCTTTGGGGTGGATGAGAGGGGGGGTTAGGGGGGTGGCTCTGGCATGGGTGATTGGTGGAGTGACACCCAGACAAATGAAGCAGAGATTGTTGGTGAAGTATTCCACTCTTTGGATGGGTGTAAGACAGACTGCATTGATATCCATAACATTGGGGTCTCTGATTGGTCTGGAGAGATGGAGGCCTGTTCTTCCTGCCAAGACATCAGTGATTCTTTGTTTCTGGGCATGGAAGGTACTGGCCTGTTTGATCCATTCATCTACTCTGGAAGGGGGGGTGGACATGGAGAGAATCATGGTAATAATTTGTGGGTCCATTTCAGAGATAAGGTACTTGAGGAGGGTGGGTTTGTCAGTGATCTCAGAGCAGGACATTGGGCTATGAAACTCAGTGACAAAATTCTGGAATCCATTCTTTTTATTTCTGAGATCTTGTCAAAGAGATTTCAGCTTCCTCTTAGCATCAAAGGAGGTGTTGAGAGGAAGAAAGGTGGCTTGAAAGTCTTCTTCAAGTTTGGCAAAGGTTTTCTCAGTAGATGCTATCCCAGCATCATTTATTTTGTTGTACCATCCTTCAGTGAAGATAGGTCCATTCTTCTTTGTCATTTTGTTGAGGAGCACCAACACCATTGATGCATCCTGATAGAGGGCTGAGTTGAGAGTAAAGTAGGCTTTCATGGCAGATAGCCAATGATTTGCATCAATGGTTTCTCCACTGAAGTCATTAGGGAGATCAGCTTTAAGTTCTGAGGACATGGGTGATGGAGGAGATGATGCAGATGAGGAGAGTCTTGAACAGTGGGAGGTTAGACTGAACACAGCTCTGGAGGTCTGGAGAATGGAGACTTCTTGTTCTTCTGCAGTCTGGGCTCTGAAAGGAAGGGCAAAGAAGGAGAAATTTGGAGTGTTGGGAGTAGGGGTGGCACTCTCCTCACTTGAGTTGGAAGGAGAATGAAGCCTTCATCAGGAAGGATTGGTAGAGTAATTGGTGGGCTATCCTACTAGATAGCAAGTAGAGGGGGGAAGATCTAGTTCTTTTGTTACACTGGTGGCAAGATCCTAGATGAGTTTGTGAGATGCCCAACACTAGGACAAGTCTGGAGAGTGTCTGTCACATACCAGATTTCTATTAAGTCCACTCTGACCCTCTGAATCCATCTCTGGTCTCATACTCGCCAACTCTGATGCTATCTCACTCGGAGCTCAACTCCAAGACTTTAGAGATGTCCTCAGAATACCTTTGTATGTCACTCTCCATTTCTATTACATTAGTCTGTCCCTATCTGTATTAGTCTTGCTTCTGTTTCTCTTCTGATCCTATGTACACCACTCTGGTCTCCATACTTCTGGTGTACAGCTCCGGTTTACTTATCTTCTGACTCTGACTTACTTACCAATCTGTTACCAAGAGCACTTACTAATACATCTCTGAACTCTGTATATAAAACTTGTAGAATCACTCTGTATATTCTTCAGTTCAAATATTGACTATTTCCAACTCCTGATCTCTGATCAGTCCAACTTATTCCCAACTCCTGATCCTTGGATCCCCTCTGACAAACACCTCTGAATCTTGAAGAGTCTTGAAGATTCTTCTTCTCCTTCTCATTGCTTTCCTCATTGTTGTTTATAACATTGAGCATGACACCTCCAAACCTCTGATCTTTGGCCTCTGAAATCGGGGCACTGATTCTGAGCAAGGGCACACCACATACAGTGAAGCCAAGCCCCGGCCCCCAGCGCAACTCCAAAGTTTTGGAGTTAGCTCCGGAGTTGAACTGGTCTTAACAGTGTCCAACACTAGGACAAGTCTTCAAAGGGAGTCCTAGGCTAGAACAGATCTGGGGGATGTCCAATGCTAGAACTTCTGCTTAGAAGTGACTACCTTGATCACAAGGCAACAGAGTGACTAGAGGACCTCAAATACTATGAGAGAGTCTATAATCTAGTTGTGATTGCATAGAACTAGATGGGAAATACAGGGCAAGGCAGGAGTCTACTTATAAATGACTGGTAGAGATGGAAACTAGACAGGATAAAGAGAACTACTGATGGGAGAAAGTGGAGATAAGTGGTTGCTTGCTTATCTATGAATAGAAATATTTGTCCATAATCCTCCAATGAAAGATGGCTGTCTGTTAAAGCTGGTTCAACTCCAGGGCTAACTCTGAAACTTCAAAGTTATGCTGGGGGACCAGGGCTTGGCTTCACCATATGTGGTGCACTCTTGCTCAGAATTGGTGCCCCAATTTCAGAGGCTGGAGTTCAGAGGATCAGAGGTGTTGTGCTTGATGTTGTAAACAACAATAAGGACAGCAATAAGGAGAAGGGATAGAGTCATCAAGACTCTCAGAGGTTCAGAGAATTTGTCAGAGAGAACTAATTAGGGATCAGGAGTTGGAAATAAATTGATATTTGAACTATGGAAAATACAGAGTGATTCTACAAGTTTATATATGGAGTTTGGAGATGTATTACTAAAAGTTCTTTGTAAAGGATTGGTAAGTGATTCAGAATTGGAAGGTAAGTGAAGTAGAGCAGTACATCAGAAGTATGAAGGTCAGAGCTGTGTACATAGGATTGAAGGGGAAATGAGAGTGAGACTAATACAAATAGAGAAAGGCTAACATAATAGGAATGGAGAGATATATGAGAATTTACCCAGGACATCTCTGGAGTCTTGAAGTTGAGCTCCGAGCAAGATGGCATTGGAGTTGTCAAGCATGAGACCAAAGATGAATTCAGAGGGTCAGAGTGGACTTGGTGAAAATCCAGTATATGACACTGTCTAAAGAATCCATTTGAAGGAAATATCATAAGAAAAAAAGAGTATATCAGAGAGAAAAATACTAATAGGTGGGACCACTGTAACAAGTATGGAATGCCTGTGTGGGTGTGTTGTAAAACACAAAAGTACTCTGGAAGTACTTTCAAGGGGTATGGGATGCAATGGATTCATCCCCAAGAGAGTTCAAGGCAGAGGTGAAGTGTCAGAAGAGATGAAATAAAGAAAAATGAAGTTCAGAGGAAGTCCAGAGTGAGTGTGGGAAAGTCTGTAAGTTTGAGAGTCCAGAGTTGCATCATCAGGGCAGTAGATATTTGATGTGTCATAGAATGATAGGAGTATAGTAGATGGTGGTAAAGGTATTCATGCATGTGCAGGTATTTCAAGTGCATAGGAATGTGTATGCAATGATGCAGAAAAATGATCTTGAAAGATCCAGAAGATATATTTCAAGGAAATACTACAAGGCTTTATAGTCTGGACATTTCCTGACTGTCAGGGACAAATGTAATAAAATGTAACTAAAGTCCAAAAAAGTTCAGAGTGGTGCAGGAGGTGCTATAAGTATGGTAGTGCACTTTAAAGAGGATGGTAGTATGCTCAGGAATTGGAAATAACAAGCAGAGGCAAAAGGATGATTATAATGATGTGTCCTGTGTATGCTTGGGGTAGCTCAACTGGTGTGTGTGGGATATGTGCCATGGTCTCTATGTATAGTAAGCGACAAAACCAATGCAATGTTTGCATCATTTTGATTGAGGAGTGAATATCTGGAGAGCATTTGATGTTAGACCCCCCAATCTAGATACCATTGGAAAGTCCTGATCAAGGGCTTTCAGATGGTCTATGGGTGGATTTACTATATTGGGAAATATTCCAGAATTAAAGAAGGGTACTCATTACATCAGTTTTGTTGCTGACATTCTAAAATATCACAACCTCATGTTGTCAGAGTTTTCATGTAATGTATAATAAGCTCAACATAATATCAATAAACACAAATATCATTGCTTTTCCAACAACCACCATCATGAACTCTCTTTCCATTGACCAAACTCATCATACTGTATATTGTATCATCTTTCTCTTGGAATGGGGTCACTTAACCCATCAAGTTGCTAATTCTACTAGTTTAAACCAATCTACCATCAGCAGACTAAACTCCAAACATGTTCCTACTCTCCCCAAACACTGTGGTGGTCATCCTTCTATCATTTCTTCTACTGATATATGCCATGCCATTCATTTCATTGGAACTGGCAAGGCTGAAAATACAGTCCAGGTCATCCAAACACTCCAAGAAGTGAAGAACCATTTCATCTCCCCCAAAATCATTTACCCCCACTTGAAAAGGCTGGTATCAAGGCTGTGGTGGAGCAAAAATACCCTCTTCTTCAGCAGCACCATAGGAGAGCAAGGTTAGACTTTGCTTTAAGCCATCAGAAGTGGACTGTTGAGGACTGGAAGCATGTTATATGATCAGATGAGACTAAAATTAATCACATTGGGTCATATGGCAGGAAGTGGGCCTGGAAAAAGGCAGGAGAGGGCCTCAATGAGAGGATTGTATAGGAAACAGTCAAGTTTAAGGGAGGATCAGTGATGCTATGGAGCTGTATGACTTGGGAAGGAGGTAAAATGACTTGCAAGATTGATGGTAAGATGGATGCTGATGTCTATGTGTAGAATTTGGAGAATGAACTCCAGAAATGCTGGTGGATTATGAATTTTCCCCAAAGAACATTATTTTCTGGTAGGATAATAATCCCAAGCACAAAGGTTGATTGAAGGTATGCCTAGGAGACATCATTGTTTGTTGGTATCATAATGAAGGTGTAAAAAAAAGGAAAGACATGGAAACAAGTAAGAAATGAATATAAATGTATAAGATATCACCTGACTTGGCTTTGTTTGTCTGCTTTTGTCCTCTATGCCTACCAAAGTTACCTCAGTTTTTTGGCAGTCCTCAATATAGACAGTTTATTATAAGTAATGGATATAGAGTCTTAGGGCATGTACAAATAAAATGGAAGTACATGGATTAGATAGATATGAGATGTAAGATGAAAAGAAACATCTGATAGTTTTATGTGTGTTTTCATTTTCATTTTTCTGTTCTGGTGGTATATGTATTGATAATGTCTGTGATTTTCTGTCATATCCCAGATTTGAACCAAGTTCACTCTGTTCCTCCAAGCCCATCTCTAGTCTCATACTTGGCAACTCTGATATTATTTTACTCAGAACCCACTTTCAAGATATCAGAGATGTACTTAGAATCATCCACATATGTCCTCTCCATTCTTGTTATGTCACTCTGTCTCCATTAGTATTAGTCTCTCTTGTATTTTCCCTCTGTTCCTATGTACACAGCTCTAGCTTTCATATATCCAAACCACTGCTCTGACTCACTTATATTCTGATTCTAAACTACTTAGAAATCTGTTACAAATATTCTTACTAATACTCCTCCAAACTTTGTATATAAACCTGTAGAATATCCATGTATGCTTTTCAGTTCAAATATTGACTTATTCACAACTCCTGATCCTCTAACCCCCTCTGATCAACCTCCTTTAAATATCAAAGAGTCTTGAAGACTCTTCTTCTCCTCTTCATCATCAATCTCATTGTTGTTTACAACATTGAGCATAACATCTCTAACCCTCTGACCTCCAGCCTTCAAAATTGGGGCAATTCTGAGTAAGGGTGCACCATATATAGTGAGGCCAAGTTCCAATTCCCAGCACAACTCTGATGTTTCAGAGTTTAGCTGTGCAGTTAACCTGGATTTAATAGTATATTCAAACTTCCACCTTGCTCCAGAATCCTTATGGATACTCATATCACCCATGCTCAAACTCACACTCTAGGTGCTAACTCTTCTTCATCTCCACACATCAATCCACTCAGCATGGCAGCAGTCAATGAGGTCAGAACTTGTTGATCAATTCCATAGTTTCTCTGCTTGCCAAACTCTGATCTCCATTCCTCAAGGCCATGCTGCTCCATTGTCCCCAACTCTGGGAGTACACATTGTTGAGCTCAAACTCAACAACAAAATGAAAGACTTCTTCCCACTCTCCAGTCAGACCTCAAATCAAAGAGAGCCTGACTTCCACACCCCTCTCAATGATGGTGATCCTCCAGATGACCCAGACTTCCCTGAAAATGATCCATCAGATGGAAAACCTGACTTTCCAAACAATAATCAACTGTCAAACTCTGAGAACAAGTTTATCTCCTGAGATACCCTTATCCAGCTTGCAAGTGCTATTAAGGCCTTGCTCACTCCACTTATTGTCTGACTTCTGACTCCAATTCCAGCACCAAAGTCTGGAAACCTGACCAGTTTCATGGGACTAATCCCTGCAAACTCCAGATTTTCCTAGTATGATATGAATTAAACTTCCAAGACTGCCTGAAGGCATTTAGGACAGACCACATCAAAGTCATCTTTGTGCAGTCATACTTGAAGGTCATGGCTCTAAAATGGTTCAAACCAGACCTCCTCCAAATGGAAGATCCCATACTCTATCCTTTTTGGATAGATGATTTCAAGGAGTTTGTTCTAGAGCTCCAAACCAACTTTGGACTGCACAACCCTGTCAGAGATGTGGAGCACCAGCTCTACCACTTGTCTATAAAGGACAACCAGCACATCAACAGATATGTGATAGAATTCAACCACCTTGCTTTGCAAGTCCAGGGCTACAAAGAAGGTACCCTCCAACACCACTTCCATAATAATCTCCCTGATCACATTAAGAATGAAGTTTCTTGCATTGGAAAGCCCACCACTCTCTCTGAACTCCATCACCTTGCTCAGGCTATTAACATGCACTATTGGGAGTGCAAGTCTGAGATCAGCCATGAAGTGAAACCCTCCAATCAGGCTCCAACTCTGAAATCCTCTGACAAGTTGTCCACCTCTGCATTCTCATCCTCTGCATGCCCCTATGGTGGTTTCAAGGACTCCAAGGAGTCTAAGGGCAAGGACACTCCTGCAACTCCAAAGCTGGACTTATTATCCCAATTAGACAATAATGGCAAGCTCACCACCAAAGAATGCAAGCACCATTATGATAACAAACTATGTATGTTCTGTGGACTCACAGGGCATATTGCTAAAAACTGTTCTAAGTCTTCCTCTCACATATCCAAGGCCTGCACTGCGATCACAACTCTGGAGACTAAAATGGATACCTCTGCTTTGGAGGTAAAAAAAATAGTCAGCAACCTCCCTGACTCTACATGAGCAGGAGGTTGCATTGACTCCAAACATGCACCAAAGGAGATCCATCTCAACACATCTGCTCTTTCCAATTCCAAGTCACTTATGTCCTCCATCTCTCTTTTATCCTATCTGATTCCTTTATTTTCTGTGCTTGTAGACTCTGGCTTCTCTGGCTGTTTTATTGATACATCCTTCATAAATAAAAATAATCTTTCAACCTACCCTGTACCTCCATTGCAACTGTGACTCTTTGATGGAACCATGAACAGCACCATTACTTGAGCCATTAATCTCTCTGTCCATTTTCAAATCAGTGACATCACTTCAACAATATTCTATGTCACTTCATTGAATTCTTCCTGTTCCTTTGTTCTAGGACACAACTGGCTCACCCACCACAATCTGTTGATTGATTGGGTTTCAAGCAGTATATCATTCTGTTTACCCAAACAAAGTTTTCCAGTGACTCTGAGCTCCCCTCCAAAGCTCCAGGAATTACTTCCTTCAGCTAACACCATATCCTCTGATCCACTGCATTTCTCCAATTGCCCAGCTCTGCCTATCATGATTATCAGTGCACCAGCCTTTGTTTTGGCTTGTTGCCTGCAGAACTCCTTGCAGTTCAATGTGGAGATTTGCCTCCAGGAGAGCAATCTCCAAGCCTCCACCATCTCTTCTGATCTGGTCAACCTCTCTAGTGTCCCTTCAGACTATCATGACTTCACAGATATTTTTAATAAAAGCAGGACTTCCACCCTTGCTCCACACCATAAACATGACCTAAATATTGACCTGGAGGAAGGAGCTTCACCTCCTCTAGAAACTACATACTTTCTTTCTTTCTCTGAACTTGAGTCATTCCTGCTCTCCTCAATGAGCAGCTTGCAATGGGATTCATCCATCCCTCTTCCTCTGCCCACACCACTCTGGTCCTCTTTGTTCACAAGAAGGATAGTTTCCTTTGCCTTTGCATCAACTTCAGAGGACTAAACAAGATCATGAAAAAAGACCACTATCTGCTCCCCTGAATCTCCAATCTTCTTTGATGCTCCAAGCCACACCAAAATCTACACCAAAATTGACCTCTGGCACATCTATTACCTAGTCTGAATCACCAAGGGAGATGAATGGAAGACATCCTTCCAGACATGCTATGGCTGCTATAAGTGGCTTGAAATACCATTCAGCCTCACCAATACCCCTGTGGCATTCCAGTGGTTTGTCAATACCATCCTTGCTGATCTCCTTGATGTTTGCATTATAGTCTATTTGGATAACATCCTTATCTACTCTGAAGACAAGGCCTTTCACAAGGAGCATGTCCAAGAGATCCTCTGAAGACTCTGCAAACATTCACTTTATACTAAATCTAAGAAGTGCAAATGGAACACCAATTCCACCAAATACCTGGGCTACTGCATGTCACCCTGTGGCCTCTCCATCTCCTTGGGCAAGTCAAAATCATACAGGAGTGGCCAAAATCCTCCTGGAAGGTGAAGGATATCCAGTCCTTTCTCAGTTTTCCCAATTTCTATTGACATTTCATTAGTAACTACTCTTATATTGTTATTTCTTTAGCTCACCTCACTTGTAAAAGCACTCCCTGATCCTTCTCTGATGAATATTGCTTCACTTTCCACCTCCTGAAAAAGCTTTCACCACCACCCCTATCCTCACTCATTGTGTCCCTGATGCTCTGATAATTGTATAGACTGACACCTCTGACTATGCCATTGCCAGAATTCTCTCCATCCAGGATTTAAATAATGAAATCTGGCTGGTCTCCCATTATTTGTGCATGCTCTTAGCCCCTGAGCTCAACTATGACATCCAAGATAAGGAACTCCTTGCCATCCATAAGGATTTCTGGACTTGGTGGCAATTGCCTTGAAGGCTCCAGAACTCTGATTGATGTTATCATGAATCATAAAAATCTAGAATATTCTGCCACTCTCAAACTCCTAACTCAGTGGCAAGCCCACTGGTTGGAGTTTCTTTTCCAATTCAACATGATTGTCCAACTCCATCCCAGATAACTTGGCATAAAGCCAATGTTCTCACTAAATGCTAGGATGTCTATCCCAAAGAGGGAGATAAGAACTACCTCTTTGACCTCCTAGCTGAAATTCATATGTCCACCTCCAAATCTCCTAACTCACATTGATCAGCTAACTCCAATGGTTTCCTTTGTCTGGATAACCAAATATATGTCCCTGATGCTAATGACTTCTGACTCTGAGTTCTCCAATATCAGCATGACCATCTGCTCTCTGGACATTTTGGCCAAAACTGCACCTTAGAACTCATTTGCTGTGAATATATGTATCTGGCCAGGAATCAAGATATTTGTCAAGGAATACATTTTCTCCTGTATCTCCTATGCCTGCACAAAAGTCTCTAGACATTAGCCCTATGGGTTACTCAAATAACTTTCCATTCCTAAAAAGGCATGGAACTCCATCTCCATGGACTTCATTGAACAACTCCCTTCCTCCTCTGAATTTACAGCCATACTCATAGTTGTGGATCATCTGTCCAAACAGTGTATATTCATTCCAATGCATGACACTATTACATCTCTGGAGTTAGTGAAACTGTTCCTACTCCATGTCTTTTCTAAGCACAAAGTTCTCTTCCACATCACCTCTGATAGAGGCTCTGAGTTTGTATCTCATTTCTTTAAATCTCTCAGGAAAGCCCTGGATATCTGCCTCCACTTCACTTCCAGTTACCACCCTGAAGGAGACAGTCAGACAGAACAACTGAATTAAATCCTCAAATGATATCTCCAAGTATATTGTAACTACCAACAGGACAACTGGTCCAAACTCCTACCCCTTGTGGAGTTCACATACAACAATGCTCTGAGTGCTACAATAGGGATATCTCCATTCTTCACCAACAAAGACTATCATCCAAATATCACTATACATTCTGAATGAGACCTTACCCTCAAAGAAACTCTCCAAAAAGAACCTTGGATCTTACATCATTGTCACTCAGGCAGGAATCCATTCCTTTATTCTCTGACTCCCTAACTCCATGAAGTCCATACACCCCATATTTCATATATCCCAACTAGAACCCTTCATACCAAACATCATCCCCAACTGCATACAACCTTTGCCACCTCTGGTCCAAATAGATGGAGAACTGGAGTTTGAGATCTTTGAGACTCTCAACTCCAAGATAGATTGTCAGAGAAAACATTGTAAGCTTCTCTATCTAATATGCTGGTCAGGATGTAAAACCACCAATAATGAAACTTCCTGGCTACTGGCCACTAAACTTGGCCACACCTCTGAACTCATCCATGACTTTTATCTCTATCACCTGAACAAACCCAGACCTCACTTTGACTAGTAATACAAGAAAGCATGTTACATTTCAAAAGAAAACAAAATCAATTATACAGTGAGCTCAAAAATGGTTGCAATGTTTTGCAGTTTTGGACTGGTGGCAATGTAGCACTTCATAGCGTGGGAACCCCGCTTAGGGTTGGTGGGATCGGGTAACGTACTCATCCTTGGCTTTCTAATGGTGCCTGAATCATGTGATCTGGCCAAGTGGCTGTGGAGATATGCCCATTTCAATACAGCAACATCATTGCAACAGTTTTTGAGCTTTTAAAATCCAGGAGATATTTGGGGTATATTAGTACTTTGTATAGCCTCCTTTTGCCTTAAGCACTCCCTGAATCTCCATCCATCCTACCATCAATCTTGGCAGCATATCCAACTCCCTCCCAAGTCATACAGCCCCACATCATCAAAGAACCTCCTCCAAACTTGACAGTTCCCTCTACCAATCTGTTATTCAGTCCTTCACCTGGCTTTTTCCACACCCATTTCCTTCCATCTGACCCTAGGTGATTGATTTTAGTCTCATCAGACCATACTACCCTTTTCCAGTCATCCACAGTCCAATCCTTGTGAGCATAGGCAAAATCCAAACGAGCCTTGTAATGCCTGGCAGAGAGAAGATGTTACGTTGGGCTAGAACCGACGGGGTCCCGAGTGAGTAACTGCCTCGATGAAGGATGAGCAAGGTGGACTTAGGGATGTACACTGACAGAGGACTTTGGATACGATGAGGTATAGGTCCAATGCCTGATACCTGTTATGATCCATGGTGGATCGCCCCTTTTCCTTACTTTCCTTTTCTTTTCTTTATTTCTTGCTAAAAGTCCTCATTTGTCCCTTATCTCATCTCGGACTTAGGAACTCCGTTTACGCCTCGAGTTCCGCTTTCCCAGTTCCTTTCCGTTCTATCTTATCTCAGAACCATTGTATTATTAGAAACTGACTCGTCGTGACTCATCCTTATCTCTGGATGACTCACTCCTTATCTCGGACTCACTAAGAGTCCATTACCTAAGCGTCTTGGCATATGTACTTATAGCCCATCGCATATCCTGTATTCTCCTCAGCTTAGTCTACTCAATTCTACGAGCTCTAAGCCATCTCCTCGTTCCCCTCATCGCTATCTGTAATCAGCACACTAAGGCTATGGGACTCTCCCTAGGCCTTCCCTTGCAACCTTCATCCCTGACTTAGAAATCCCCTAGAGTCGACCCACAGGCCGTTCGGCGTTGCTTCCATTCAAGGAGTCTCCTTAAACGTGTATCTCTGAAGACTTCTATCGGAATACACCGCATATTCTCTCTTGTCTTTCATCTACCTTGAGCTCACTTTGAGTCCCCGCTGGTATTCCATAGCCCAGCATAACAAAAGACTAAGCTACCTCTTACGGATGACTTTCAGGTCGCTTCCCTCCCCCACTTCCGCCTTCAGTCTGCACAGGGTGATTCCCTGGACAACTGCGCACCCCCTTCCTGCAATCAGCCTGCATGGGGTGATTCCCTGGGCACTGTGCCACCATTAGCTCCCACTGGTTCCTCCCTCGAGGTACACCTGAACAAGGCCAGTCCTCCCCTGAACCATCATCCCCCTCATTCCTCGAACACTTGGACCGAGAAGTCAACCCCACCTCTCCCCAAGAGGAAGAAGAAACCATCCACCTCGCTGAAGGACTCGCACGACACCTTAGTATTCTGCGAATTCCTTCCCCTACAACTCCCACTCCCATTGCCACGCAACCGAGCATGTCTCTCTCTACCAGACCTCCTAAACTGCCAACCCTCACAGGCTTCCCTCTCTCTCGCTCATGCCCCACTGTCGCTCCCATACCCCCATCCCCAACAGCTATGTCTTCAAAGGAACTATGCCTTGGAGCCCCTGAACCCTTCGATGGGTCCTATGATAAGTCTGAACAGTGGTTCAACACTGTTCAGTTTTACCTCCTCGTCAATGCTGACATCTACGACACTGACATGAAGAAAATCACGTTCGCTCTTTCGCATATGACCCAAGGGTCTGCCGCCATCTGGGCTGCAACCTTCCAGCAGAAATGCTGCTCAGCTGGAACCATTAACCTAGGCACTGTCGCTGCCTTCACCACTGAGTTCCAAACTGCCTTCAAGCACCAGGACTCTATCGGAAATGCCATCGCCTGGCTTTCCACCACACGAATGCAAAAGAAGAAGGATGGGTTTTCCCCAACCCTCCTCAAGTACATTGCCACCTTCTGCAGCAAAGTCGCTGTCGCACAGATCACGGACAATAATGTTCTCATCGCCTACTTCGCCGCCGGCCTCCCAGCATCCATCATGTACAAGATCTATGTGATGGAAACCCCCCCTACTACCATCGCCGACTGGTACTCTAAAGCCATGCATTTTGACAACATGTGGAATTGCGCCCATGAAGTTGCTTCCCGATCCGGAGCCGCCTGGGTCAAGAACCTCTCGTTCACCCCTAAACCTAGGGCTGATCCCAACACAATGGATGTCGACATCATCTGTACTGTCACAAAGTTAACCCCGGAAGAAAAACAATGTTGCATCAAAAACAACCTCTGCTTCCGATGCTGCCAAAGTGGCCACTCATCCTGAACGTGCCCCACCTTCTCTTCACAGATACTGAAGACCTCTCGCCCACCTACCAAGAAGGTGGCAGAGGTGACCGACGAAGAAGACCTCCCCCACCTCCAAGAGGTGGAAGACGATGACGATGACGACGGAGAATCAGTAAAAGCCGCATTCCTCCAGGATTTTTAGAAAGGAAGCCTACCTCAACGTTAACCCCTTCCTATATCAACTCTGTACTTGTAAAAGCCATGACTAAATCAATGACCATCCCAGTCCAAGTCATTCGCCCCTCATACACCATGAAAACTGTCGACTCCAAAGTGCTCGTTGATAGCAGCACCAGTATATCCTGCATCGACTACAACTTTGTTGCTAAACACAAACTCCCAACTACCAAACTCTCCATGCCCATCCTCACCAAAAATGCTGACAGAACCACTAACCATCGGGGAAAGATCACCCACTCCTACTCTCTATTCATTTGCATCGAAGGACTCGCACAGAAAGTCCTCTTCCACGTCATGCACCTTGGATGAGACAACCTCATCCTCAGACTACCTTGGCTTCATTCCGCCAACCTGAATATCAACTGGGTCACCCGCACCTTAACCCTAGACGAGTTCACCAACCAGTCGAAACTTCTTCACCACGAGTGCAAACAAGACCTTAACTGACACAACAAGGTCTTCACCTTCCCCATCCACAAGCCAGACTCCATCCCTGTCCAAGCCATCTCTCATGACCATCTCCACAACTACCTTGATCAGGAAGTGGAGGAGAGATACCTCAATGTCGCTATAAAGAATAGATCGGTCTTCCGCATCATTCACTGTGGGTCCAGATTCCTCCGCGCCTCCCAGATTACCAAGATCACCAGAGCCACCGAACTTGCCAAAGAGGAAGCCCTCGCCACTCTGAAAACATCCCTACCCCCAGAATATGTTGACTTCAAATCGGTCTTCTCTCAAGAAGCCGCTGACCACCTACCACCATCCCGACCCTACAACCACAAGATAACCTTGAAACCCGACTTCTCCCCCAGCATCAGGAAAATCTACCCTCTTTCTCCTGACAAAAAGTCGCCACTGACAAATTCATCGATGAAAACCTTGCCACCGGGAAGATCTCCCCCTCCAACTCTCCCCAAGCATCCCCCTTCTTTTTCATCCATAAGAAAGATGGAGGCCTACGTCCTTGCCAAGACTACCATAAACTCAATGAGGCTACCATCCAGGATGCCTACCCACTCCCTCTCATCTCCGAGCTCATTGATAAACTAAAAGATGCTCGCAGATTCACCAAGTTCGATGTCCGATGGGGATATAATAACATTCAGATCTCCCCCAAAGACTGATGGAAAGCGGCATTCGTCACTCACCGTGGCCTCTTCCAACCGAATGTCATGTACTTCGGGTTAACCAACTCCCCCGCCACCTTTCAGAGGTTCATGAATGACTCCTTCGGGGACCTGATCACCAAAGGATGGCTTGTCATCTACATGGATGATCTCCTTATCTTCTCCCCCGATAAAACCACTCACACCGACAGAACCCGCCATGTCCTCCAACGGATGATGGAACTTGATCTCCACCTCAAGTTGGAGAAATGCAAATTTGCTGCTGAAGAAGTGGAATACCTTGGCCTCATCGTCAAACCCGGCCACATCACCATGGACCCCGTTAAACTCGAAGGGATCTCCAAATGGCCCATCCCCACCACTGTCAAACAAGTTCGCTCCTTCCTAGGTTTTGCCAACTTCTACAGACGATTCATCAAGGGTTACTCCACCACCGCCCGACCCCTCATCGACCTCACCAAGAAAAACCAACCTTGGCAATGGTCCCTGGAATGCCAAATCATCTTCGACGAACTCAAAGGCACCTTTCTCTCCCGACTGATGCTCCAACTCCCTAACACTGGTGCCCAATTCGCCATCGCCACCAATGCCTCCAAATTCGCCTCCAGCGCCATCCTTCAACAACTTGACCCCAATGGGGAATGGAAACCCTGCTCCTACATCTCCCAGTCATTCAACCCCACTGAACAAAATTACAATATCCATGATCATGAACTCCTCGCTGCCTGGCGACACTACCTATGCGGCACCCCCTTCCCAGTCAAGGTCTTCACCGACCACAAAAACCTCATGTACTTCTGTAAACCCCAAGACCTCAACTGGTGCCAAGTGTGTTGGCTCCTCAACCTCACTGACTATGACCTTGAATTCTCCTACACCCCCACCGCCAAACTCACTGCCCCAGACACACTCTCTCGCCGTTTTGACCACGACTCTAAGGAAACGGACAACACCACCATTACCTTACTCCCCGAAACCACATTCATCGCTTCGATCGACACTATCCTTGCCAAGCAAATTTCCAATGAATGTACCATTGACCCCACGGCCCTTCAGGCCATCCAATCCCTCTCGCCACCATTACCCCTGTCTTTCCATGCCCGCTTCTCTTCCTGGCAATCCGTCAACGGTACCCTCACCTTCCACGGCCACCTCTATGTTCCCCCCAACTCCCGTCATGTGGTCCTGACCCGCCACCATGACCGTCCCACCACTGGCCACCCCAGCTACCTCAAAACCCGCCAACTCGTTGCCACCGAATGCTGGTGGCTGGGCCTTGCCGCCCACGTCCACAACTACATCTCTGGCTGTGCCGTCTGCCAGCAAAACAAGGTTAACACCCACCCAACCATCCCTCCTCTTATCCCCATTCGCTCCTCCTGCACCTGCCTCTTCCAACAGATCTCCTGTGACCTCATCACAGACCTCCCTAGCTCTGACAGCTTCGATAGTCTCCTGGTCA
>JBBPLO010000431.1:7808-20046 GCA_038089835.1 Retiboletus flavoniger
CACTCTCTCATTTTCTGTGCGATCCGAGTCGGCAATTTCCATGTCTGTGTCCAGTGCCAACCTTCCAGCTTTCAAGGTCGCTATATCTGCTTGTAAGTTCATCCTCGAGGATCGGGTATATCGCGCCTTCACTTTGCCATCATAGCGGTGTCATTGGGGGTCATGATGGTGGATTTCGTATGGCTAATACGTGACGAAGTGAAATATATTTGGCCGTAGGTTTGTCCCTTGTCAATGCTCACAATCGTTGAAGTGTCAGGATTCTAGGAGGACCCGTTGTTCTTGGTGCGCCCGATTTCACGTGCTTGCCAGGTACATTGGGATGGCCAGTCAGATGTGAGTGGGGTCTCCAAAGCAGCTCCTTAGCCTTGATATATCGTTGATACGTGAGCGCGTCCTTCAGATTTAACGTATACTTCACTATCCGGATGTATTGCGGAATCCGCTCCTCGCCCACTGAATGCAGTGTCTGGTTCGCATATCAGGCGATCGTCGTTCAATTCCTTCTTGTGTTCGTTGAGGGACTTCTCATGCATCGCAGTAGGTGTTCTTGGATGGTGTATGTTCAAAGACCGCTTATTTAATGCATAGTTTATGCTCTCTTCATGAAAAGCCGGATGATTTTGTTGATATTAGTCATGCTTGTTGTTGGTCAGGCGGCATCAATGATGGTCAGCGCACACTTCACCTTGCCCAACATCGGGCATACGGATACGTGCATTATCCTGGGGACTCCCCCTGGAAATGCTTATTTTGGGTGAGGTGGGCTTTCTTACGGCGGTTCACTATATTCATGACGAGTATGCATGATTCGGAACAGGGCAACGACCATGACGACAAACATGATAATTTTCTTCATGACCTTCTGGAGGTATCTCTGTCTGCCAGCCAGATTTACGCGACAAGGCCTCGGGCGGGTGGTGATCAGGGACTCCACGTTATCTGTATTGGCAATATCAAGTGAGTGCTTGCGTTGATATTAACATTAACTTGAAACTGATATCGCCAGTTGTGATGTTGTTCCTGACGCTCAGCGCGCTCGGAATTGTACGACCGAGCACCGCCGGCAACATAACCTACTAGTACGTACATATTCGCATCGTGGATTATCTCCCTTGTTCACCGTCGGATTGACAGTTGGTTGGTGTGCGTTCTTTGGGTTGCTGTAAGTTGCTCCCTCGGTTCGCAACATTATTTTGGTGATGAGCAGGAATACGATACAATAGATTGGCAGAATCATCGTAAACCATGAAAAGCTACCTCGTGAGGATAGAGATCTCGGCGGAAGCATGTGGAGGAGTACGCTTCAGCTCACGTCGCGAATCGAGCTCGGAGAGATAAGTCAAGAGTACACGTCTTCGGAAGGGAGCATTCCCTCGTCCAGCAACGTACTCGCGCATGATGGACTCGCCGGTCAAGAAAGTTCTCGATCATCTGTTTCCACAGGTGATATGATACATCCCAGGAACTACCAGTGGCAGGCGTCGTTGAATGTGCCCTCCCGCGTGGACCCGGGGTCTGATCCACCCTCCCCGGTGTAGTCACGGTATACTAAATCGTCATATCAGTGCATCCTCCGTCATCGTTGTCGCCTGTGTATGTACGCGTTAGCGTGCGATGCGCCGTTTTGAATGTGTAACCTATATACTAATATACTAATGGACTTATTAAATTGTTTCGCACGTTGACCTAGTTGCTGTCTACTGATCCCGGAGGCGTGTTCAGCGCATCTTCTTCAGATCCCATGCTGCTAATGAAGACAGCAGGAGGCTCTTGTTGATGTCCGAGGCCAACCCTTGGAACTTGGGGACACTCGAGGATTATAACTTATTGATCCTCTAGGTTCCTGCAAGGAATGTTGTGGTAAATCCTATTTGTTTGCGCTTCCATACTGAACTTGAATAACGCTCTTAAAGATTTACTTTGAAGCACTGCCAAGGCCCAGCCTGAGACCGGATTGTTTTGTCGCCCACCTGGCTACGGTACCGGCTCACAAGTGACATTTCCTCGTATGCGGCTTTTCCATCTGCCTTTTTCGAGTGCAGCATCTCACTGTGTCATCCATGGCACATGATTCATCCTTTAGGTACCGTTTGACTGTCGATGACAACATGACCAATGTTAGTGGGTAAACAGTCTCTTTCAATGGTCGCGCCATCACCTACATACGTCTAGTCGATCCGCACCGGCCTCAACACGCTGTCCGTCGTTAGGAACTCTATCCAAATCACGATGTTGTCCACCTCTGAGTCTACTTACCAACCTGCTCACCTTTGCCTGCACCATAGAGACCTTCCCGTTCTATTTTCGAGCCTGCAAAGGCGTCTGGCCGTCCTATCCGGTGTTTACGCCCTCGGTCGCCACGCATTCCGAGCACCTAGGTAATTATATTCGTCGCCATGGGCCGTTGAGCGCCCCCACGACAGATACCATGAGCGCGGGGATCGGAACGTCATGGGGGTACTCGGTCCTAATCGATCTTGGTGCCCGTTCGTTCGTTCTTCCTTGCATTGTCTCTCTGGACCAAGACACGGGTATGGGTGCTGGCAGCGTTGCCACTCTCTGTGTTAGAGACTTAGAGCGTTGCACGCGAACGACCGTGTGTCCCATTCAAGCATGATTGTCGGTCACTCAAAATGCGCCTGCCCTCGCGTGATGATCGCTTCACTTGCTTCTCGGTGTGAGCATCAGACCATAGGATTTGTCACGCACGCACGCGCGGCGTGTTCGTGTCGTCTCATTGGATGATATGTAAGTTTGGGGCTTCGGGAGCACCGTGCTCTAAAATGAGCTCTCAAACCCTCTCTGTGCTGTTGACCCAATCCATCCCAACCCTATACGCACTCATTCCAGAGATCTCCACGTTCTCTCCATACATCGGCTCACAGGTCCAAGTCCCATTTGCATGCGGTCTCGCAGTGTTGTTGCGGCGGCCCGTGCCCTGGAGTATTGCGCCGTTGTTCATGAGAGTGCCTCCGCTGAGTCGTACGCTGCGATCTAACACAAGGACAAAGATCAAGACCAAAAGACTCGCCGATCCAAGATTCAGTGACCGAAGCCTGGAGACAACCACAACCAGAGCCAGCGAATCGGGTAAACCTGTGACTGCAACACACATTCCTGCAGCCCCCGTATTTGAATTTTTGCCCTTGAACAGGGCAAGAACCATGTTTTATCGAACAAACCAATGGCCCGGGGAAGCAACGAGGTTCCTATAGATGATCATCACAACCCGCTGCCGAACGTCTCTGTTTGCAAGTTCGTCAAAGTCTGTTTCCAAAGCTAAATCAATGTGTTCAACAGGTTCAGACAAGGGCAAATCCAAGGTTATCGTGATTCGATCTGACAGTGAAACCGAATCGGAACATTGGTTTTGTACCTAATACTGATGAACAAGATACTTATTAGAGCATGCAGTCGGATATGGTGTAACGGCTAACATTGCCGCCTTTCACGCGGCAGCTCGGGGTTCGATTCCCCGTATCCGAGTTCGATTGGTTTTTGGTCACTCAGATCATCTGGTTGGTGTTGGCCGCGCGCGCCTTTTATTTGTTGAAATTTTTCGATCAAGCTCAGCTGCTTACATCATACGCAACGATAATGAACTGTGCAGCTGACGTAAGCTAAGCACGCAGTTCTCGATTTGAGGTTCATACGGTCACACAATGTATGTACCTGCCTTCTCGATCCGGAAAAAGGTTGAAAGCATGTCTCTGAAGCAAAAGTACTCGGATACGGGGAATCGAACCCCGAGCTGCCGCGTGAAAGGCGGCAATGTTAGCCGTTACACCATATCCGAATGGCGTAAAACCTGATCCCATGATACAACAGAACCCAAGGCATCTTGATAGTGATGGTCTGGATATCTCCGGGCAAGTCATACATATCGAGATCTTCGATGTGTCCGAATGACTCTTTTCGTCACGATCTTAGAATCACGCTGTACTCCGAGTCTGTCGCGTGATCAGCGCGTGCCAAGGGTGCAAACTAGCGACGTTGTACGAACATGTCAGGCCAAAGTGGCTCAGAAGCATTTGAAAATGAATACTTCCTGTCGGATCACATACGACCAAGAAGTGAATACGACTACCCTCACCGATCGTCACCGATTTAAATATACGCCGCACAAAGGCTTTACAATGAGGTGATAGACGCTCGTACAGGATGGCAGGCTGAGGGCAATTCAGGGGCTCCTCGCGGGCAGCGGCACTTTGCATTAATGATCATTATTACAGATCTGGAACGGGCAAGGCTCTACAGCTTGGTACGAGGTACGTGTCGTCCGGAGATTAGGATCCGAGGATCTGATTGCTAACCAATCCCGGATACCAAACATCACAAGGTCTTTGCTTCGTGATCAGCGGATGGAAATGACGGGTGAAGATCAATACCCCACTTGCCACTCATCTCCGATTGGCCAACCACAGCTAGTGATTGGATCAGCCAATGAAATTTATTGTCACGTTATGCAGCACGAACGGTCGTGCGTTTCCCGCCAAATTTTATTGATTAAATAGAAATGCATTCACAGAATGAACCATTGCCTATGTGATGAAGAAAGGAGAGAGAGAAAAGACAGAGGAAAAGAGACTATTCGATAATTATCACCGCATGGAAATGTCAGCAGACTAGCTACCTCCGCATGAATGAGTAAGAAACAAGGAGATCCGCTAAAGAAGTGAAGGACGCAGTCTAACCCGAGCGTGAGGGAAGAAAAAAGGGGGTATGGGGGAAAGGGAAACCTATGGCCGCAATCACGGCAGTCCTAATGGCAGGCCGGATATGGCGCTAGGCATACAAACTGCATAGTGTGCGTTTCTCGCCATTTTATGGATGAACACAGCTCCACAGTTGGGACAGTGCCACTTCCAGGCCAGGTGTTTCTCTTGAACGTGTTTCATCAACCCCTCTTTGGTAAATGTAGAGCCATCTGAGCAACCTTCCCACTGGCATGAGAAGCCGAGGAAATGATACCCGATGCTATATATCCCGTGGCAATCCCGTAGGTGCGCCGGAAAGTGAAGCCCCTGAACGGAAGAACTGCATCGCACGCCACCCTCCACCCAACGACAGATGTGGGGGCTGAGCTCTGGAGAGCTGGCAATAGAGACCAACGTACGGGCATCCTGAAAAGAGTGAGGAGCAGCGATGGACTCTGCGTCTGTCTTACCTCGTCAGTGAAATTGTGGTTGAAACCATCATTATAGCTGTTTGAGACGTTACGAGACATTGTGTTCGTTTGGAAGAGACAAGCTGCCGCAAAGAAACCAGATCGCAAAACGTGCCGTTGTTTAGAAGCAGAATGCAATCATGTCTGCCATTTATATGGAGACCAACGCAATGTCCTGGCCACGACGGTGAGGTGTTGGTGCACTTTCCACAGCATGGCAATTGGGTCCGCCGCCTACGAAGACTCACATGTATGATATATTATCGCTTACTCCTCAGTGTGGTTGGTTGGGGTACTTCACCCGAGGATGACTCTTCCGCACATGAAACTGCGGTTTGCCACCTGAATCTTGCGGTTGGACTTTTGCAGTTAAATCTGAAAAATGTTTCTACACGATTCGCAAATGTGAAGAACACTGATGAACTCACCTTGGTTTGTCATGTATTTCACATGTGCAGTAGTCGATCTTCGCCACCCACCGCAGAACTTGGTAGACATCCAGATGGTCAGACCAACGATGTTCCTAACCATGGATTTGAATCTCCGTGGATCAACTTACCCACCTGTACGAAACTTCATCAATGATACATTGCCAACGGTGGCTAGTTGGCCAGCGCCTATTTGGCTCGGTATGAAGACACAGGCTGGAAGTGATCGGGCGCTGGATTACGGATAACAACCACACGTTTGATTACTTCTCCCACGTAACAGGTCAAAAACACCCACTTGTCCTACAGCCGTAAGGCTACACTACAACAGTGACCAAAACATTCAAGCGTTACTGAACGATAGGAATGTACATGCACATGCACAGAATCTTTGCTGGATGATTTGAATCACGATGGAGACAGAAAATGAGATGGTGGGAAAGAATGAATGAAAGACCGCAAATAAATCCAAACCAAGGAACGTAAGAGGCAACGCAGGGCTGCATCTAAATATTTAGGATCATCAAAAAATACCGCTAAGTGGTCCTGGATGGGATCAACACACCTTCAAGAACCCTTCGGTGCTTCCTTATAGGAAATAGCCTGCTCCTCACCCATAGCAGAGACAATTGTGACCAGGAGTTCCTTTCCATCCTCGAAGTCCTTCTGGATGTTGCCCCCGACTTCACCCTCAGGGACTTTAACATCGTCTTTGGGTGTCCCGTCTTGCATCATGAGGTTGAGGAACCCGTCGTCAATGTTCACCTAAGAAAAGTGATGAGACTCCGGTAAACGGATCCAGAGTGGATAAGCATCTACAAGGGCATGTTCATTTCGTCGAACGTTAGGGACATCCATGTTATGAGTAGAGGGAGAGATATCTTCCTATTCGGGCATAGATAGTGGGTTGGCGTACAACATTCTGCAGATTAATCGATACGTACCATTTTTTTGCCGGTGAAAATCTAAGAAAGATAAAGTCAGGAGGAAAAAAACAAGACGCTAACGCTACCAAAACATACATCAATGGCAACAAGATGAACCTTGGCATGTCCATGCTTTCCTGTCTTGGAAGTTGACATTTCGACTATTTTGCAGGGACGGCCTGATGGTAGAGAGGGTGAATCAGACAACAGATATGGCCCTCCTCACAATGTGAGGATGTTACGTGGAACATGCCTTTAATAACGACATGACCGTTTTTACGAAGAGCAGAACATTGCGTGGGATAGGTGAGCGAGGCGCCTGCATTCGCCTGACATTTGGCATCGGGTACGATCAACAGGGAAGATGAGGGGTGGAAGATAAAAGAGCATACCTGCTCGAAGACCTGGTTGTGGTGCTCATCGTCAGACATCGTTGGGGATGGTGATGGGGTGGGGGATCTAAGTGAGTCTACGAGGAGGGAAGATAGGAAAGATGAAAGAAGATGAGAATGAGAATGAGATTCTGAAAAACAGATTGACCGCCAACACGATCGCGATTGCTATTTCAAGCTCCGACACGGATGAACTACAAATCGGATGCCGAGTTGCCGTGGTCTGTGTTCGAGGTCACGCACTTTTGCCAACGAGGTAGGCCAAGAAACTCAACTAGGTCGGATCACTGATCTGTGACTGCGTTCGACTAACATCAATGCATGTACATCGTCAACTCTGTTCTGCCAATCAACATGCTGGGGCTGCCAAGGAACTGGATCAGATCAGTTCATGCCACGACGCTAATGGATGGGTCTAGAGATAACAGCGAATCACGGGAATAAATAAATGGCCTACTTCAAGGGATCCGTCGTCGAAGGGATGCTTAGAATATGTAACAGAAATAGTGTTCACATTGCAGTTGGGCAACCATGAAATGCTTGTTATGCGTCACCATCATGCTGGGCGAGACCACTGGACCCTTGTAAATGACCGTAATGATGATTGTTGTCCCCGAGCGCCCGCCAACGAAATCAATTAGCATAGAAGCCAAGTGCCATGTTTTGTCGTGTCCGTGGCTCTTGACAGGTGATGAAGTGCCAACCAAGCCAAGGCCTTGCAGGTGATGCTTGTCAAGTAGTCGGAAATTGCCGATCCCTCACACAGCGCTAATGTGAAACGAACGACTTGTACGTGACTAGTGACTACTACCAGCCGGATACACAGTCCCGGAACCGCTTCAACCTGGCAAGTACATAAGAGAGGACCTCTAGGCTCATGTGCTGATCGTCAACTTCCTTGATGACCAGATTTACTTTCATTTTCATTTGCATACTTTGATTTATCATGCATCCGTTCGGAGGAACACCAATATGTCCTCGGTGTAACAAGGCCGTGTACGCAGCTGAGCAGGTATGCGTAGTCGCACTCGTGCTTCATTCGACGACTCATAGGCGTGTGATCCAGGTCATGGGGCCAGGTCGTAAGGTAGGCAAATTATGTCAACCTGCAAGATCACTTTCACATTCACCTTCGGGATACATTGCGCCACTACAGCTTTACCACAAGGCAAGTAATGAAACCATCTCTTGTGCGTTTGCTCATTCAAGTGCCATGCTGTACTCTTAACAGCCATGTCTTGCGTGTACTTCCTGCAACAAACGTCTGGACTCGCTTACTCTACTAGAGCACGACCAACAGGTATACCTTCATCATTATGGCCAATTCGCTCATATTGATGATCACTTGATTTAGCCGTATTGGTAGGCATCATTTGTCCAATCCTTGTTTCCATCGTCCTTGACTCCCTTCCCTAAGTAAAAATTGCCATATACGCAGCTTCGGCACCCGGGACCTTCGACACGCAAACCTCCCTCACCGGGACAACGTTGTTTCCCCTCCTCCATTCTCCACTCCTGCCCAAAACCCATTCCCCGCGATGACCGGATCGTCTGGTACGCCTCCCCAAACACCGAGTAACGTCACTAGGCAGACATCCCCCGTCCGTTCTCCTTTCCCTCTACAATCTACTCGTGGCAAAACTAATGGTTCACTGGATCTCACACCACGTCCTCTTGTCAACGACGGATCTCGTTCACCTGTTCGCACTCAGTTCACAGGGACAGGTCCACTCCTCCGTGCCAACTCTGCCCTCCCCGCACGTTATTCCCGTGCTACCATCAACCCACCAAGTGATCCAAGCACCCCTAGCGCAGAGCCAAACACGGAGGGGAATGATACTGCAGAAGAGGATGAAGTGCAAGACATTGTTGAAGAGCGCATGTCCTTTGAGGGCGACATCGCCAGCACCAAACGTGTCGGTGAAAATCAGCTTCCGCGCACGGTGCCATTGAGTCCTTCAAAGTCCACGCCAAGCGTTCCCAAAGCCACAGATCTGGCAGAGTCCACCCAAATTGATCGTCCGGTGTCACCACTCAAGCCTTACTTGACTGGGGTTGTTTCGAGTGGAGGGGTCAGCTCGTTGAAACAGACCGCCACTGGGACGCGATACGGGGCTGCGCTCGGTGGTAGCACAGTCAGCCCTGGAAAGACATGGGGCCTCAGTGGTACGACACCTGTATGTCCACGATGCGGCAAGAATGTGTATTTTGCGGAACAGGTTAGTGAATATCACTCTAATAGTCCGGATACATCCTGATATGTTGATAGATGAAAGCAGTTGGAAAGACGTGGCACAAAGGATGCTTGCGCTGCACGTCTTGCAATACCCTGTTAGACTCTAAGCGGTTGAATGACAAGGACGGAGATCCACTCTGCGGAAGATGCTACAATAAGGCGCGTCCTGTTTTGCACCCAGTTTTCTCTCTAACTTTTTTTATATAGTTTCATGGTCCACAAGGAAACGGATATGCTTTACTTGGAAAACCAGGCAGTTGAGCTTCATAGCTCACTTGAGGAATACCCCCATCCCATGATTCTAACATTGATGCTAAATAATGGATCCTGAAAGGACTCTTCGATATCATTATTCCTCTCGTGCCTGTACCACTTACATGTTCTTTCCACTGTCATCATTAATGAGCCTAGATATATACACTGTAGTGTGGACTATCCTCTATATTCTCCCTACTTCCATCTATACGCAGAAGCGATTCCTCCAATTGAGTTTCACAGTAAAAGTCAAATAACTTTGCATTCATCGATCTGGGGGAAAGCTATCCGCAGCTCCATCTGGCACCCTATTGCGTTGGGAGCGATACTTCCTCCAAATTGACAAAATTTCCCGCAGTATTCCGACCTTTTCCCCTAAATCCACTAAGCACCGATCCTGGATCATGTCCACCATGATTTCTTCCGCAATAGCCTGAGCCTTAGGGCAAGCACGGGGTCCAGGATGATATGTCAGACACGCCCCGATACGCCTTCTGATCGGACGGGGTGCAGTCTTCCAGAAGTCCTCCGCGAGCCTCCTTTCAGGAACCCCGTGAACGACCATGATGAAAGGGGTGATTCCACCCTTGTAGCTGGAATAAAACTTCTCCAGTGTTCTCCACGTTTCGCTGTCTGATTCTTCCGCGGCCATGAAGAACATGATGAGGCTGACACCCTTGTTGCACTGATCCGAAGTGCGAGGGTGGATATTGCCGGATGATTGGCTAACGATCAACGAGAAGCTTTGCGGATCAATTTGCTGAAATCGATGCTCCCGTCGGAGGCCGACGGCATGGCGCAGAGAGGACTGCACGCCTGGTACAATATTGACGAACGCATCTTGCCCCGTCGTGTCACAGACGACCACAGTGGTCGTCGGCCAAGAGAGCTCCCCGACCACCGCGCGCACGTTTGGTACCGTGACCCAGAATGCGTCATCGCTAATCTTCCAGCTCCCCAACGTATGCTCCTCTTGTATGAGGTGGATGAGTTGGTGGCGAGCAACATCGTTCAGGACACTGCTAGGGAGTTGACAAGGATCACAAGGAATGCAGACATGCTTGTCGAAACGAAACCCTCTTCGTCTGAAATCCTGTTCATTTCTTTGCCACCACGTGTCGGCTCCCTTTTCGGGCCCCAGAACGACAATCGCCACCGGCACCTTCTTTCGACAAATGGCTGCTTGGAAGAGATTATAATTCCGAGTGTGACGGATTTTAAGTCTTCCCGCACGAAAACAGAACAGGAGAAGGTCAATGCCTGCAGTTTGCCTGATCCCCTGAACGAGGAGCTTTAGATTTTTCTCGGTCACGAGGACGTCATTATCGGTTTCCTCGAATCCACACATGTTCCAAAGGTTGACGTGTATGTGCGCATCAAACGTCACGGGGGTGCTGGTAAATGGTAAAACGCCTTCGACTTTGTGATTGGAGTTCTGTTTGTTGCGCGAGACGATCATGTTAATGAAGTCGCCTCTGTCTTCGCGATCTCCAAGTAGAAGTACATTCCGTGGCTGGTGCAATTGACATTTCAATCATCCGTCGAAGGTCTGAGGTGATACTTACGGCGAGGAAGTTACGCGAGAGTAATTCTTGCAGCCTGCGTCTAGAAACATCAACTCGGTTGACATCACCATCGGTTCCCGAAAACTCTGGTGGCAAGACGGTAACGCATGCATGGGCACAAAGCTGGAAACCAAATTCCGATATTTTGGTCTCATTATGGTCCCACCACTTGTCCATATCTCCATTAGGGTTGTAAGACTCTAGATGAGTGACGACCATCGCGATGGGGATCCTCCTCTTGCATACTTCTTCGAATACGAATTTATACTTTTCCCAGTGACCTTGCTTCACTGGCAAGCTTTTCGTACCGCTGGCTCCCCGAATACAATACAGGAGGAGATCGACACCGTCCGAGGACGCAATCTGCATTTGCAAGAATAGTTTCAAACTTTGTTTTGCTTGATCGGCGGGGACTTTGCCAGCGGTGCCTTCGTCAAGTCCAATAGTGTCCCAAAGATTGACCTTGATTTCCGTGTCCAGGGTGACACTGTAGGAGGCATACTCATCTGTGCACCCTTGGACGTCATTGGAAGTCTTGGCTTCGGCCGCGCCGACGATCGCATTGATGATGGAAGATTTACCCACACCACATTCACCGAACAGCACAACGTTGCGCGTCTGTGCCACTAGAGTAAATTCAGTCAAGAGACAAGGCCGGGATATGACAAGATAATTACTGCTTCCGTATATGTAAGTGGGACTGAGCGACGTGCCCCCTGATTTGAAAGCTCCCGGAGGGTTGCTTCAAACAATGCCTGCCACAGAGACTACGATCGGGTGACCGGAGCATGATGACTGACGAAACTCACCAACGTCCCTGGAATGACCGTAAAGTTCGCCGACTTGTGGCTTCACCACTGGCGGTGGAACCGACCGGAATGCTAACGGTGGTAGCCTAGTAAGTTTAAATCGATAGTAGCGCCTGACTTGAAATTGAGGCCACCGAGAATATTAATGGGTCAAGGGTTGGGTTCCGGCCTCGAGTCCGCCACACCCCACTAACCGTACTAAGCAGTATACGTCCGATCAGCGGCATGAGGTAATAGTACAAGTGGCACTAGTAGGTGGCATGATCAGCGTGGCATGGTCCAGTATCAATCATGGCAGTAGATTACATAAAGTTATGGTGGGATCGGGTGGTAGTAGGCATCAGACAGACAGAAGCGGGTAGCCGAGGTCACGAGGGGGTTCAGAACCACCTCCAGACGGACGAAAAAGGAATAGCGCAGTTTGGGCTCATTCAATTTACAGTCATGAAGCGATAAC
>JBBPLO010000432.1:0-10537 GCA_038089835.1 Retiboletus flavoniger
TGGGTATTCGACTGGGGGGTTGCAGGACGCGAACTTTCCGTGCAGGACGGAGACTCTGAAGATGACCAAGGTATGTCCGTCGTTGCTGCTCATCCTTTTCTTCCTCTTCCCCTCGCGTTGGTACTCATAGCCCTGCTTTTTGTTCACGACGGTGTTATTCCCCGTGACTTCCTTTAATGGCTTCCTTAGACTTGATGGTTACTGGAGAGACACAGTTCGCACAAGTGGCAAGAATCCGTTCCTTTTTTTCATGTTAACTTGCTTCCCCCTTCCTAACTTCGCCTCCTTTTGCTCTTCCCCCCTTCTCTCCACGCGACACCGTAATCGTATGCTTAGGTTCCCTCATCGAATGAGGATATTCATCAAGAGTCCTTCGCCGCCGGTGATTCTGGAACATCATCGTCGGCACAGGTGCGTGTTCCAGTCTGGCTTGTTATGGAGGCCATGTGGCCTGATATGTTGATGTGTGCTGATGTAAGTTGGTGGTTGCCGTTGGTGATAGGTCCTCCGGCCCCAATTACCGCAATCACGAAATGAACCACCTCCGCAACTATCAAGATCTGGCTTTCCATTGTACGATTCCCCTCTCATTCGATATCCGCTCCTTCGACCTCGATTCGGACCGGACGCGAGCGCTGGGAATACCTCTCTTGTCGACATGCAGTCTGAGATAACTATTGCGTCGCAAGCCAGTGCTCGTAATACCTCCCCTTCTAGTGTATATTTTTCGTCCCCTATTTCCTGTACTACAGGTGCTGTGTTCTCTCACGCTTCCTCTCCTATTCCTCCTCCAGACCTCAAGCAACTGAAGCAAGCGGTGCTGCACCGATCACTCGCACAATTGACTAGGCACAGTACGGATCTTCGGGTGTGTCCATACGAGGTGCCCGGTGGCGGTGTCTGCCGTGACAAGGATTGTGGAGAGCTACACCTTGGCCGAATAACGCACGAGCCGAGCGGTACGTCATGCATTTGCTTCATGTGCGAGCTGACTGAATATATGGGTTGTTATTGTCCGATCTGTGACTACCGGGTTTGCAGATACGGAGGTTGCTGCGTACGTCCATGGGATGCTTCCACGGCCGTGGAACGGACGGTGCGACGTGCGGGCAATTGAGATTGCGCTCGAGGGCGTTCGACTGCGTGGAAGCGCCACAGACGTTGACAGTTGTGTCCGGGAGGCGCTTGGTGGACTCGGTATACCGATGATTTGACTCCACGCTGACATGAATGGTCTCTTGCTTGGCCAGATCGTGATCGACACCCGAGGAAGCAGGGTACACGGAATTCTTTTTTTTCTTATAAAAAAAAAAAAAGACTGTTCGATTGTCAAAATGACGGGGGAAAGGGAAAGAGCGCTGAGCGCCGCAGGAGCCTTGGCTCTTGAAGACAGTGGACACGCGATGTACATGGCCCGCTCTTGGATTCCAGTCTGTTTTCTTTTTCTTTAATTTTACATAATTTTTTGGTTGAACACGGCTGTGCACCCGATTCATTCTGAAAAAGGGTAATGATGACCTAATTATCCGCGGAAAGGGGAATGGTGAATTCCCAAAAGGAAAGATGTGGGAGTGGCGGCTGCGGAAGCAGATGCTGCCGGGAATTACCGGGATGTGCCTGACGGTGGAGATATACTCCGACGCAGCCAAACAAACAAACACATTGGGCAGTCTTTTTTTGATCGTCCAGACTGAGACAACACACGCCCCCCGTTGACACTCCCTCCCTTTTCCACCTCCTTCCAACTTCAGCGATTCCTTTTAAGGACGCCCTCCGCACCCTCGCTGACATCGTCACCTGCCCGCCCATCGTCGTACACATCCTCAACACACGGCCCTCCCCGCCATACACGCCCAGTCGTCGCCATCGACGCCATTCTCCCCCCGTAAACTACATGGCCTATCGCCATCTGCCATCTGCATCCAACAGCTCACCATCTTATCCGTATTCCAAGACCGCGGCTCATCACGGTCAGCAGCCTTCCCTTTCCGGCCAAAACATTCAGGACGACCCTGCTTCATCCTCACCGACGATGCGCAAGCGCCAGCGCACGGGTCTCGATATCACCAGTCCTGCTGTGGCCGATCCCCAACAGCAATCCCCGTCTCAGGCTGCTCAACCGCCACACCAACAGCAGCCCCCACATCTCCCCCAACAAGGTGCCAACCCAGAGGACGGTTTTATCAACGATCAGGACGCGGCAGAGAGCGCTGGCGATGACGACGAGGACGAGGAAAAACCAAAGGACAAGAAGGCAGGAAGACGCAAGATTAAGATCGAGTTTATTCAGGATAAATCAAGACGTCACATAACATTCTCCAAAAGGAAAGCTGGTATGCGATCACCTTCCTTTGCCTCTCTCGTGTTTTTTCCTGAAAATGCTGCTTCACTTTCGCAGGCATAATGAAAAAGGTATATGCGTCTATCGTGCCTTCGCCTATTGCTTATCTAACACACTTCCTCAGGCCTACGAGCTTTCCACTCTCACAGGCACCCAAGTATTACTTCTCGTCGTTTCAGAAACAGGTCTTGTATACACCTTTACAACCGCCAAGCTACAGCCTCTCGTCACGCAACCCGAAGGCAAAAATCTCATCCAAGCTTGTCTCAATTCCACTACACAGGGAGGTCCTCATGGTGGCGCCATACCACCTAATGTGTCTGTTGGGGCACCCATGAACCGCTCCACACAGTCCATGGCCATGTCTCCCGGCGGTGCTACTAATCTTCCTGGTGGTTTGTCCATCCCAGGTGGCCCCGTCGGCGGTCCTGGTCCAACTAAAGAGGATGGTGATGAAGAGGGCGATGACGAAGTCGCCCACGGCGGCCGTACTGCAACTGCCGGCGACAAGCGTCGTCGCCGCCCTTCTACTACAGCAGCTTCGGCACCAGGCCGCACAGGACCTGGCTCTCCCCAAACCCCCAACAGCACTATTCCACCTCCGCTTTCCATTCCTGGTGCCTCTCAGCATCAGCCCACCACCCAGGTACCGCCACCTCCGCAGATCTCTCTTGGCTCTCCGACGAGCCCACAGCAACAACATTCCCAAGTGCCTTCATCCCCACAATATGGCCCTTCCCCCACGGGAGGCTATGCTCCCCATGGTCAGCATCATGGACACCATGCCGGAAGTCCCACGGATGCAAGCATGTATGGCGGACACATGATGCCCGCCCCACCTTACTCGTATCCGGGACCCGGTGGCCCAGCAGGGCAGGCTGGTCAGCCCCTAGGTGGTCTTGCTGCGGCTGCTGCTCAACACAATCATTGGGCGCAGCCACCACAAGCCGGACACTACGGAAGGAGATGATGAATAATCAATGATGGTCTTTTTTTGTTCATGTGTTTTACACCCGCTTGGTCGGCGTTCTTGCGTTGATGCTATCCTTTTTGTCGAAATCGGTTCGTAGCCAATCTTATGCACCCCTTGCCCACTGGTCATTCTTCTCTTGCCTTCTCAATTTCCTTATCCCCTCGACTTCTTTTCTTTTTTTGGTACTTACATCCACGCTTCGTCCCTGTTGAAAGTGTACGCTAATCGATCAATGCCCTGCACGACGACCTATCGTGTCTTGATTGCTATGTAACTTTGGTTATAGGTTGTTCTACTACCCTTTAGGTTAGTGATGCCACTTGTTTTGAGGCCATTACATTACAACTCAGGTATCTTCGAGGACACATTATTTCCGTCGGTAGACTGGGCAAACTGAAGGACCCTTTTGGGGGCCACATGCATATATACAATTCGCAACATTTGCACATCCCAAGACAGCAACGCTGCCCTCGTCCGAAGTCAGTAAACCTGTGATGTGCGGCGTGTACTTTTCTGTCTAGGCTGACAGCTTTAGGTCCCTTTTCTCGACAATCTTTCCTTTGGCTCCAGAAACGTAGGATTAATTGGGACAGACCGTCGAGAGTCGAATTCGCGGAGTGGACAATTTGAGTAAACCGATTTGTTCATCCACACCTTTCCTCGAATCCTCCCATCCCGTCGATCCGAAGTCTCATTGGAACAATTCGGCATCTAGGCTGTACCATTTGAGGATCATCCGGCCCATTTTTCCGCAAACGCTCGTTACGTATGTCACCATGGCGTCCGACGACGACTTCTTGCTCACACAGTCCGTATGCGAGCCATAGGATACGTCCTTCTGCGTTAACCAAACACGTCGTCTCGGGCCGCCGTTTAGTGCTTAGCTTTGACCTTGGTAGAATGCTTACGAGCTATCGAGGTTCGAAGTTCCTAATACCTATCCACGCGGACTACTATTGCGAGTATGGGACGTGCTCGAACGTGAGTGATGCCAATCGCTGGAAGCGTCCACTTCGTTATTGCATCATGAACAGAACTTGGGCCAACTGCCCCTTGCCCTTGCCTCGGAGAGTACCAGGTTGTCTTGGCCGTTTCTTTCCCCCTTTCCACACTGCCACGGTCCGACTGCGGAGACGTTCTAGGTATCGGAATCCGATCGCCCTCGCTGTGCAAGCACCAAAGCGTACATCGAGGAACGAGGAACGCCCACAGCTTTTTATCCACGTGACACTGTTCGTCAATCACCGCAACAATCTTTGCGGCCGTCGTCGCCTAGTTGATTCTCACGACAGATCAGTCTTTACAATAATTGTACGCCGGCCTCGCCTGGCAGCCTGGGCATGGCTGATAGAGCGGCTTACCGTACTGAGGCCGGCCTCGACTTGATTGTTTGCCGCTCTTGCACCAGGCCGTCCGTGGTCCGTTCCCCTGGGCATGGGAAATCGATCCATTGTTGGTACGGTTCAAGGATTATACACGCACTTCGGTCATTACTCGCTTGATGTTCCCAACTGTCCACACAGCCTGACTTGGGCGTGCCTTGGTAGTCGTGTGAGGCACCACTCTAACGCTCAGCGCTCATAGATGACACCCGTCATTCTCCATCGAGTAGTCATCAAGTCGTACATACCCAATCTCTTGGAACACACACACAAATACCAACCATCGATCGGTTCCGCGACGGAGAAATTTTGATGGAAAGATTGGGATGTGAGTAACTGGCCATCGATGCACGCAGTTTGTCAGAGGACGCCGCTTCTTGTCAAGCCACCGCCAAGGGACCTGTCGTCGGATGACATGGACAGCTCGTAGTATTTTACAGCATCTCTTACGCCACCGCGTGCTCGGAGTTGTTAGAGGATATCGGTAACGATCACCCGGGGATCCAGGTGTCTGACTGAATTGTGTGCGTTCTTCTTTATCGCACATCGTTCAGAGCTGGCACTACACAAAACTTGCCTTACAACGTCACTGTTTGCCGTTTCCCACAGTATGCCACGTCAAATACGAATGACATGAAGATCGTTTCCAGACTGGGAGCAGATGGCTGCTGACTAGGTAAGATACGGTCATTCAACATGATTGGACTCCGTAGCCATCAATCTACAGCAAAACGTTTTTTTATAGAAAGATGAAAGCTTAACTGCGCTAAGTAACTGAATACTCGGACCCTGGCTGTGAATGATGAATAACATTATGTCTCATTCGTGATTCTCTGAGGAACACGAAAACACGTTTAGTAGGAATATAGGTCATGTGTTCCCAAAAAGTAGCGACTTCTTGAAACCCTCGAACATATGGTATGACGAATATAGCTTCCGTCGTGCGCCATTCGTGGCGTCCGATACCACAAAAGGTCACATGGATAGATTCCGTCACTCGAGCATGCGAGGACGTTCTGACCAGCAGCTCTGATAACGATGGACGCGAACACGCACCCGAATAACTTACTCGCCGGTTGTGAACGCTGCGGTACAATGACAATAGCGTAAGAGACGTCGTCACATGGTCCAGAATTCGGTTGCGGCACAGCAATGCCATGCGCACAGGGGGGGGGAGAAGCTGGAGAGGAATGCGACGGAGAGGATCAGTCAACTCAGGGGGCGATGTCACAGTGCTGCCGTCAGACGCTTCCATTCCATTTCAAGGTTTGATTGGCATGCATATGGCTGCGGTGATGGCGTGAACGAGAAAATGCAGTACGGGATGTCGTGATTGGTCCGGTCTCGGGGTCGCCAGCGTGAGTCAGATGGGACCTCGTGTCGTCGTCGATTGAACAAAATAGGACGTGAGCTGATGACCCGCCCCTACGGAAACACGGATAGTCCAGGAAAGGGAGGGGGAAAGGGCAATGTGCCAACGAACAGTCATGAATCGCTGAGGACCTTCCCGATCGGATGGCACCTGGAAATGCCGCGTCCCGGGTCATACAACACGATGAAGCTTGACGAAACAAGAAAAAGAAAAACGCCATGTCATGGTGAGTGCAGGTAGGATACGGGTGCCGTCCTAATCGGGCATTCGTAGCCAAGACTTGTGGGGTGGGTGAATCTCTCAGAGGCGCCTGGCGCCCACGGTGGCCGGTTTCAGGATACGTGGATATTGATATTTCCAACGCAGGGCATTTCAACTTGAGCACGAGGCATCAACGAAGCATCTTACCAAGTCGGACTCGGGTCGACGAAGCGATCAAAGCTGTCTCTGACAGTCGGAGAGCACTCCAGCGACCATTCGCAAATTTATCTCTGGGAGTGGGAAGAAGAGGAAGAATGACGAATAGCGAGATGGAAAGGAAATGAGGCGGGAAGCTCGGATCGAGGTCCTCCGACGTGGTGTTGTGGATACCCCTTTGGGCAGCAAAAGAGGAGAGACTTCCTTTCTCGTCTTCCTGCATTTCATATCGATGCGCTGTTCCGGGACGAATCGATGATCATCATATGTCCTCTGCATCAAATTCTGTTCCGTGCATTGTGCGCCACTCCGTCAGCTCCCTAGGAATGCCACCCATTCCAACATTAACTGTCCCGAAGAGATTCGCAGTGCAGCCTTGAGTCGCATGTGGGCAGGAATGGTGAATCCACTAATTTCATTTCGAGAGAAGGAAACGACGTCGCCCGAGTAGACGCGAAGTGGAAGACTGACCGAGTTAACGATCGATGAATCGACCATGTGTACCGGTCATACCGGGCATCGATCCGATACTGATTTGATGGAAATGCAAGAACGCCACGTCTGGTGGCCTATGAGTTTTCGGAATAATGACTGAGCCTTGTCACAGGAAACACTGGAAGGGGCAGTGGATTGGCGGCTGCATCGTATGTGGTCAATGATTGGCTATATGCAGGGGGAATTGCTACACAAAAGAGGTAAGTACTGTGGTAGCATCCCGAAACCACACGATATCTCGTGGGTGACGAGAGAAAGCCCTGCAAATTCGAGTATTAAACCAAATATATAGAATAGGTACGGCACTTGTCATCCAGTTAATGTGAGATCCCCAGGATTAGATACCGTCGTCTATATTTTCCTATCGAGGAATGCCTGCATTGCTGAAAGCGGACCAAAGCCAACCGTCTCCTCAACACGTCGCAGTAGCGGAATGAGAAGCTGCCTAGCGGGGCTGATCACAGGTGGAATCATCAGACCACCAGCAAGTCCTCTACTAAACCATGAATCCACTGTGCAAAGCAATGAAAGGAAGTAGGCATTCGAACATCCAATGTACGTACCTAATGGTTGGGCCATCACAAAAATGCAGAAATATACCCATAGCCTCCCATAAATTCCACCGACCCTTTTCCCAGTGGTACGGCGCCACAGCTTCTCAAGCAAAATCAATAGCGCTTGTGACGTGAAGAATAGCACTACAAGCCAGTTGAACCCCTTCCCGAGCATATGTGCCGAGAATTCGTGATACATTCCCGAAGCAAAGAATGTTCCGAACAACATTCCGATATCTCCAGCAAGCCATTTACCAAGGAACCCTCCGTATGCGAAGAACGTCTGGCGAAGTAACTGATGCCATCGTTTAGCCCAGAAGACGTGTAGAGAGTCGGAGATCCAAGGATTATCCATGAGCGGAGGCCACATTTCCGGAGAGCTAGAACATGCTGTGAGAGCGAACAAGGTAATGAAACCGTGGATCATTTCAAAACCAGCGATAAGCAACGTTCCCGTGGCAAGGTGGATCGCGGTGGAAAGTATGTATCGTTGTGGAATAGGTAGGTTAGATTTGAATATCGTTCCTCCGTGAGGCGAACCGACTTCTGGTACCAGCTTGATGAGAGATTCGATGGTATCGAAAACGAGGAAAAATTTGAGCGTAGATATGGCAGTAACACGTAGAAAGGCAGAGCGTTCGGAGGGCCGTGGATCACTTGGAATATGCAAGTCGGCGCCAAACTGCCACCCTAGTCCGCGGGAAGTCAACGCTACTTCGAGTGAGTCGTAGAGCCAAGGCGGTAATGACGTGTTTCTTGATGGCACTACATAGGGTGGAACCGCGTTACCGTCAGAGCTGCCATTGGAGTAATGGAGGACGGAAGGTGATTTAGACAATACACCTGGCTTTATTTCACCGACTTTGAGCATTCCATCTCTTCTCCAGGCAAAGCCAATAGCTTTGCCACAAACCATCTCGGCAAAGAGTCCTATGGAAAAAAAAATAACATCTAAATGTGTTACGTTATGTGATGCCGCTGATACCAAACCCGCACCTAGTCCCCAATTGTAAATATTGAGCTCTGGTTCCGTGTACATAAAACGAAAATATGTTCCGAATATAAGGCAGATCACTAGAGGAAGGAGCAACAGCCGCAGGTAGAAGGTGTCTGGACGCCTGGAGAGGTAGGCCATCGCGAAGAAAGGAATGAATGGGAGGAGAAGATGAGGAACGTGGTGGGGACGTATGGGTATGCGATGCTCGGGGTAAGGTATTATTGTTCGATATGCATCATGAACGCTACGGTTCAGCGGAAGCAAAAAGTTAGATTGGAAGACTCCGTGATAGACTTAAAACTCACACGTGATAGACGGACGACCACATGAAACAAAAAAGACGTCGGTATTCGTTTGAGGGTAGGGTGTGGTTTGGGGAGACTACTAGCAAGCCCGGCTGGACTCGGACTGCTAAGCCAAAGTGGCACCAGCATTGTTCAAAGTCAGCGTTTCACTGTGGGAAATCGTTAAATGATCTTCAGTTTGCATTTGCATTATATTCATGCAAGCGCTCACCGATGTTGAGTGCCTGTGGAATGAATTCTAATGCTTTGCGGAATCACTCAATTGCACAATTTACTAGGTGAAAATGATTGAGTTATTCACTAAAGTTATCGGCGTCCGGATTAATAGTGCTCATCCGAGTCAGCACATAATCAGTTATTAATGAGCTGGTTATCATTCTCAATTCCTTGTGGAGTTCAGTCATAAAGAAAGTACATAATATATCGAAATACAGGCCTGAAGCGACGGTAATGATAGCCGTAGTAATATGCTAGTGGGAACATGGGAGTCGAAAAGATCGAGAAGGTCCACCACGCGCGCTTACCTCTGGCCGTTGAGCCCGTAAACGAGACCCTTCGGACGACATTGCCTTTGCGCATCAACCTCCCAGACATTCTTTTGAGTTGTGACCATGTTAATAATGCCGTTGGGTACGCCTGCACGTCGAGAGAGCTGAATAGACAGCCCATTCAAAGGTCATGTACGAGTGGCAAGGCATGGATACTTCGGCCAGTACAAGCGCAGAAAAAGGTGTTTCAGGGGTTTCGAAACAGACTGCAGGGGGACATGAAAAAGGCCATCAAAGTGCGATGTTCATGTTTGGCGGGCGTGGACTTGAACTTGGGAATGCTGACCATCTTGTCCCCATCGCGAGCACTCTCGCACAAGCATCCAGGGCAGTGGGTGCAGTGGGCACCAAAGGCAGATGGACTGAGCATCGACCTGCAAATCACTTCGAATGGATCATTTTCGGTGGCTCAGTAAGGGTCCGTCTCAAACCTGCGACTTGCAACCGAATATTGTCAGCACTCAACAAGTCTAACACTACGACCGCAAGCACGACAATACTCACCATCGATGATACAGCGTGAGCAACGTTTTGAACAAGGTATCCAATTCGTCAACGTCGAGTTCTTGCTGAGCACCAGCCGTCGTAACTATCGTCTGTTATCAGCCGCTAAAAAATCCCAAGTTCAGCATGCCATCGCGTGCTTACTTAGGGCTGGCACACTGTAGTCTTGTGACATCAATTGAACTCACCTGTCAGACTATGAACACATGCATTCCATAAACTCCTCGAGGCCCTCCATCGTGCCTCCTTCGATGCTGCTGCTGGCGCTCATCAGGCCTGTGAAGACTAGGGTATGGCACGGGTATGGGTAACCCACCCGGCTGCCGTGCCTCTTACTTACTCCATCGACCTGAGTGCCCTCGTGGCTGCCACTGATGTCAACGATCACGCCAACAGTGCGTCAAATGATACTGCTGTCCTCTGCGACCTCGACGGCGACATTTGCGCATCCATCAACGCGGCCTACTCACTTTTCGTCGCCCCGAGTGACCTTGCCTCACGTCTCAGCAACGCACGCGCCAAAACGGCTGCCATGCTCGCTCCCATTCACCTCAACTGGCGCGTCCAACGATGCCTTCTTCCTCACTCGTCTCGATGCCCAGAACGCCCCTACGGTTGCCGGCGACGACGCTTTTCACACAAATAACAC
>JBBPLO010000433.1:0-19936 GCA_038089835.1 Retiboletus flavoniger
AAGGGGGGGTTCTTCCCACAAAGGATGGGTCTAGTGGGGATCTGCTTGAGCCTGCGATTCGTCGAGAGGTTCTGTATCTGGTGAGGTCCGGAAGGTCCGAGTCTTCTTCCTCAGGTGCTCGGTAAGATGTGGCGAGGGTTGGTGGGTCCTACACCTAGACAGGTGGGACCAGAGAAGATTCTTGATCTTTTGTTACGCGTAGCGTACTAGAGAGGGCTCGAGGTAGCGAGGGTTGACTACAGGCGATACTCACGAAGAGACCGACGTCTGAAAGGGACTTAGAGCAAGGGAGCTATCCTTAGAATCGCTAAGGTGGTGGAGCTCAGAGAGACTAGGAGGGACTCGAGAAGATACGCTAGTATTGCGCAGATCAAGAATGGAGAGAAGAAATACAGGGAAATAAGACTATATACTAGAGAGATTTCCCGCACACAGACCAAGTGGGTTAAGTAAATAACAGGAATACGACTAAGTACGAGAGAACTTAGTTAGGAGAGGAAAGTCCTGGGAGGGAGATGGGGAGAGTAGTGAGAGTTCAAGGAAAGCATACTAGGGAGAGCATAGACGGGCCCCCTATGAAGAGGTAGACCTCTTGTGCCCGAAGGACGCGACGTCCTCGGTAAGAAACTAGCGAAGAAAAGTGTACGAATAGTAGGAATCGATGATGAGGGAAGAAAACTGTAACACCTTGCTGCAAAAGAATGAAACCGATAGCAATCACAGAAGTATCAATGGCTAAAACGACCTCCCAACCAGACTCATAGTCGAGCTGGTGGAGCGCTGGGGACTTAATGATCTTGTCCTTCAGACAATTCATAGCGTTGCGCTGGATGTCACCCCATTCGAAGGGAACACTCTTCCAGGTCAAATTGACCAATGGATGGGAGATAGTGGCGAAGTCTCAGATGAAAATACGAACTACTCTGCAGGTCCCAAGGAACCCACAGACTTGTGTCAAGTTTTCACACTCCGGCCAGTCCCAGATTTTCTGGACTTTGGCCTCATGTGCAACTCAACCATCAAAGGTGCACTTGTGTCCAACAACAGTGGCATCCGGAGCGGCAAGGACAAACTTCTTGGTGAAGACTGTAGCTCTGATGTTTTGCAGGCATTGTAGGATGCAGTGGACTACTTGCAGATGTTCCCATATGAATCTCCGGATACTGGAGTTGGCGGGGATGGTTTCATAGGTACTGTCCAGAGTTTGGTAGTGGTTAGTGCCAGATTTGACCAGTAGGTCATCGATGAATGGCATAGTGTGGTGAGGGATTTCAACCTGTAAAATGAAAGCCATATCAGCCTGGTAAATTTGGACAGCGTTAGTGTGACCCATCGGGAGAGTAGTGAGACAATGGGGTCCAAGCAGACTGTTGAACGTAGTCATGTCCCAGAAGTCAATGTGCAGCAGGCACTGGTCATAACCTGCGAACAGGTCCATCATACCGTAGACCGCGTACCCACCAAATGACTCGGCCAGGTGTTCAACAAAGGGAGGGACAGAAGAGTCCTGGATTGTGATGGTGTTTAGGGGTTGGAGGTCATGGACAAGCCAGAGAGTCTTGCCATCCTGCTTGAGCATGCAGAACCAGTGAGATCAGTAAGCAGCAGTGGACAGTTTGTAGACTCCAGAGGCGATCTGGTCTTTGATAATTTGTATGGCTTGGTCCCATAAAGATGGTGGTATGGGAATATTGTGGAGTATCCAGGGTGTATGGGGAACCATTGGGATCTTGACCGGTGGGAAGTACTGTTCATCTAAGCAACCTCGCTCGGTTGGAATCCAAGTGAAGGCTGACTCGTGGTTGCAGACTAACCACCAGACCAACTTGAGCTCCTCAGGCCACAGCCATTTGGCCAGGTTAAGGTCAAGTGCGTCAGTGCGTTCCTGTGTGAATCGAGTTCCTGGCATGAAGTCCAAGGGGTTAGTGGGTAATGGAATAAGACTGGCAATAGGATTGTCTGGTAACCGGCGCAGAACACAGTACTCCTCCTCTAGAGGAGCCATGACTGAGCGGACCTTTTTAGTGACTGGCTTGTAAGCCAGTGAATGGGAAACAGGATCGAAGGTATAGAGGGAAGAGAGTGCGAGAATATGCAATGAAGACGGGGCAGACTGGGTAGATGACAAAAAATCATAGGCAGATGAAGGAGTAGCAGCAGGTAAGTCTGAATGCAAAACATGGAAACAAGACCAGGGCAGGGATGCAAATGGAATGTATGAGGTGGACGAGTAGAAAAATGAATTGCAAGGTCCATTGGTGTCTGCAAGGTCCATTGGTGTCTGCAAGACCCATCTCAACGACGGACTTGTGATTAGCGCAGAACAGACCACATTGGCAGCATGGACATCCTTCGGTCCAAGCATGTGTTGGCAGTTTGTATACTTTGCCCGAGTTAGGGTCTCGGAGTGTGATAGTCTGTGCACTGTCAGGGAAATCGTCAGTGAATGTACTCATAAGACAATGAAGAGGTCAGCCAAGTAATAGATCAAAGTTAGCCCTGGGGACTACTTGGACCTGGAGACAAATCTTGCTGGCTCCAAAGTCCAGGCAAAGGTTCTCGATGACACCGATGGTGGACTCAGTGCTAGTGTTAGTGTTCGACATTGTCATGACGTAGTCTGACTGGACCAGAAGACTGAGGTCTGTCCATACCTGTTTAGGCATGGCGATGATCTCCGAACCAGTGTCTAAGACCACGGTGATGGTGCGTCCAGTACCAAGTATTTTTGCGTCAAGTGACCATAACGGAATACTGTGATACGCTACAATGAGGCCATCATCGTTCCAGTGAACTCAGTCCCCAAATTCACGCTCCACAGCACTGGGGTCATGACTGGCGAGTTCATTGACCTGTACAACGTTAGTAGACACGGGGATATGCTTGGTAGTAGAAAGCTCCCAGAGTTGCTTGTGAACCTCCAGGGCGATGGACATGAGTTCTTTGACCAGAATCAAGATGGAAGTCTCAAGAACCCAGTCTAAGACATGCTTCGGTGCGTTCTCATCTTCTAGGGGAAAGGTATATCTGAATTGCCTGGTTGGGGCAGTAGGAGTGACATTAGTATGATTGGAACGAAGAGGGATGTTACTTTTAGACATGGATGGGGTTGGCCAAGGTGCTGGTGGTGCCAACATTGCAGGCCTAGGTGCTCCAGATGGCATAGTACGAGCTGCCGAGATCGCTGGAGATACGATCTCCTTGGCAACTGCAGTCGTACGTGGAGCTGGGCAAATGGTCTTTTGAGAGGGCACCTTGACACCATCAAAGCAGGCTCGCTTGCCTTTATCTTTAGCCTTGTCGGCTTGGAAACTAGCCCAGGCCTTGGCTATGTATGGCTGAAAATCGATGTCAGTGAGGGCAGGATCAGCATCAATGTCTGGATCTTCGACCAGGGCCATGAAGACCGACAGTTCGATGTCTAAAACAGCGTCAGTGTCAGGACAGGTGAGTGAAAGGATTCCTGCAGTAACGGTAGTGGTGGTAGGAGTAGAGACTGGAGTGGTCATCTGGTCTAAGCTGTCTCAGAGGCAGCGAGTACTGGGCATGCACGGAATATGTCTCCCATTAGGGAGGTAGAGCTGGCCGTCTGTGCCTTGGGTTGCCTTTCCAGACTGTACGTATGCCTCAATGTGAGGGCAGTTGCCCATGAAGTGAGCGGGGTCATCACAGAATGTGCAGTTCTGGTGAACTGCACACTGCACTGCAATGTTTTCTTGTTTTATGGCCAGGGCAGCAACAGGAGCTGCGACTGGTGCTGCCACTAATGAAGCGGCTTGAGGAATAGTTGGTGCCAGAGCTGGCATAGCCCAGGCAGGGTAGTATGGCTGTGCTGCAGGGAGAGTGCAAAGAGCTGAGCTGGTTAGTAAGAATTTTGTGGTGTCCACAACATCATCGACCAGGTAAGGGTCTGAAGGGTGATGCATGGTCATAGTGATGAGTAGACATTGGTGGACTTGGGTCTCAAGGTTGGCTGGTAGACCAGCCAGAAAAAGAGCATTGCAGTTGAGGTTGGAGAGTTTTCTGGTGATGATAAGGAGCTGAGTGATCTTCAGGAACTTTCATTGGTATTCACCGAGTTCCTCTAGGGTTCTCATCAGCTTAGCCCTGTATTCCTGGACCAAGTATTGGATGTCAGCTCGACAATAACAGTTAGCTCCTTCACAACCGGGGTATAACTTTTTAACTGCATCAACGAAGTGAGCCCATACTGCAGGAATGATGGTCACTTCTTGGAAAAGTTCCCATCCTTCCGACTCTTCAAGGTCAGCATACCATATAGCAGCACGAATCATTTCAGCTTCCGTGATACCGGCAGCTGTGCCAAGTAATTCAATGTCCTCCAGGAAGCATGGCAACAAGGCCGGCATCTTCCCATCGAACTTCAGGGCATTCTGGGTGCCATGCAGGGGCATCTGTGGCGGTTGTTGGTTCATTGGAGGTGCTGGTGGTGTTGAGTTGTGAGAGCTAAGAGGAGGGAGAGAAAGGGGAAAGGGTATAGACAGAAGTACAGAGGATACGGTGGTGGAGGATGGTGTGATCAACTGAGCTGGTGTTAAGGCTGGCAGAAGCAGTAGGTCTAAGTACGAAGTGGCAGATGATTCTAGAAGATAGGAGAGGGATGGGGTTGATAATTTAGTAGATGATGGTGATGATGAGGAACGTTTGAAGGATAGCGGCATGAGTGGTGAGGAAAAATAGGAGATGGGGAATGATGATTCTCTCGGCAGCATGGACTGTATAAATGCCCCAGGGACCTGACCACTGAAACTCGGGAGCTCAGGTAAATCTCCCTGAGTTCAATTAGGGTTGGTGGTCTGGGTGGTAAGGGTCTGTAAAGAGACCGGTGACCGTTCATTAGTCTCAAATGGTGAAGGGGAACGGTTGCGTGATGCAGTGGACCAATCGGAATGGTCTATACTCAGTGGTGATGGGTCAGAGTTGTGGTCCAACAGATGACTGATGTCAAAGTCAGATAATTCAGGGAGGTCAGAGCGATTGTGTTAAGCATTGTGAGGTGAGACCGGTTGCAGAAATTGAGAATCTTCACTAATTTGCAAATTCCAGAAATGGTCAAGAAAATTTTCGAGTTCTTGTTGTTTGGTGGTAGGTTGAAGACTTTGGCGTCTGGAGCCTCTTTCTGAATCCCTCATGGTGGGCTCCAGTTGTAAAGATCCTACTAAGGCTGGAGGGACTTGAGAAGCATGGTCTACAAGTCCTGGCCAAAGGAAGGGTGAGGGGAGCGAATATGTTTGCCCCAAAAGGGATTCCGGAGAAGAGGAAGGTCAGAAATGAAGTCTGGAGGACTCTACCTACAAGTCCAGTGAAGACTGGGCGGTGAACATATGGGCGGTGGTATAACCGGTAGACCGGTCAATGAAAACAATGTCAGTGAAGAATGAAAAGAGACATAGATGTTGAGCATTGGACATTGGACATTGGTGGAGATGATGACGATAGCATTTAGCATGGTTCGGACATTGTGAGCAAAAGGTAGCTGTGTTGCAATATGCAATACAAAGATTTTATGGACCGGGCATACCTGTGTCCATAACTACAGCTTAAGCGGTACTTAAGCGAAGTCAAAGATTAGCATTTGAATGATGGGAGAAAGTTTGATGAAACAAAGACAACCCTTTCAGGCTGCTGTGAAACTCTAAGGTATGGGACTGATAAAACCGATCAGCCTGGCAATAGTCGGTCATAAGTAAAGTAAAACAAAAGTCACCATAGTTGACGAAATGCAAAGGTAAAGTGGGGTAAGTAGGTAAGAATGGAACATATGCAAGGAGGAACAAGTATAAAGGTAAAAGTGGATGGACCAGAGTAGTTTGGGGAAGACTGATGGTACCAGAGTACCAGTCTTACCACCGGACTGGGACGGAGTAATGGGCAGGAAGTCGGTAGACATAGGAAAGAGTATATGTTGCTTGGAATGATAGAGAATTGGACCAATACGACTGTAGAGATGCACCGCTCTCTACAGTGTACTTCTCTAAGACCTTTGCCCCTGCCAAATGCAACTATGACATCTACGATCAGGAACTCCTTGCTATTATCCTTGCCCTATCTGAATGGCACCAATACCTCCTTGGGGGTCCCCACCCCATCACCATTATCACTGACCACCGCAACCTTTCCTACCTCTGCGATCCTCACAAACTCTCCCACCACCAAGCTCACTGGGCCATCTTCCTCCAGGACTTTGACATCCTTTGGAAGATCTCCCCCAGCTCCCAGATGGCCCCCGCCAATGCCCTCTCTCATCAGGACTCCATTGATACCTCTCTTGACAACTCCGACTGCTCCATCCTCCCCAATCCTGTCATCATCAATGCCCTCAATCTCATCCTCACCCGCCATATCCAGTCCTCCTCCTCTTCTGACCCCCTGGTCCTAGATGCCATCTCCACCCTTTTTTGTGATTCCCCCCTCTTTCCCCATTCCTCTCTTGTTGACTGGACCTTGGACAATGGCCACCTCTTCTATCAGAACTGCATGTACATTCCCCCCCCCACCTGATCAGCCCTCCTGCACTCTCTTCATGACTCCCCACTCTTGGGACATATGGGCACTTTCTGCACGAAAGCTATCATGGAACATGACTTCTGGTGGCCCAGCCTTGCTACCTTCATCAAGAACTTTGTTCGCAGCTGCCCCACCTGCCAGCAGAATAAGGTTAACACTCACCTGACTGTACCACCTCTATCCCCCATCCCTTCCTCCTCCTCACTTCCCTTCCACCAGCTGTCCGTCAACCTCATCACTGATCTTCCCCCCTCCAATGGCTATGATTCTATCATGGTCATGGTCGACCACAGCCTTAGTAAGGGGGTGATTCTAATCCCATGCTCCAAAACCATTGACACCGCCGGAATTGCTCTCCTCTTCTATGAAAACATCTTTAAATGATTTGGCCTCTATGATTCCCTGATCTCTGACAGAGGCCCCCAATTTGCCTCGGCTTTCACCCTTGAACTTGCACAACTTCTCAAATATGACATTCAACTATCCTCTGCCTATCACTCTCAAACTGACGGACAGACCAAACAAACCAATCAAGAACTTGAAGCCTATCTTAGAATCTTCTGTGCCCACAACTTCAATTCCTGGTTCTCTATCCTCCCCACTGCAGAATTCCATCATAACTCCACCTCTCACTCCTCCACCAAAAGATCTCCCTTCTCTTTACTCTATGGATATGAACCTTGCCCCTTTCCTGCTTTCAGAAAAATCTTTATCCCTGCCCTCGAATCCTGCTTAGAAATCCTCGACTCCTCCTGAAAAGAAGCCCTTGCCGCCCATGAATCTGCCCGTAATCTTATGATTTCCCCATCTTGGTGGAAATTCTCCCCTTGGAAAGTTGGCAATAAGGTCTGGCTGGAGACCACCAACCTCCACCTTAATTACCCTTCCAGGAAACTCTCCCACAAACGCCTGAGACCCTTTGAAATCTCCCAAGTCCTATCTCCCTTATCTTACAGACTCCGACTTCCACCTTCCTGGAAGATCCACAACATCTTCCACACCACCCTCTTATCTCCTTATCATACTACCTGTTACGGTTTTTCTTCCTCATCATCGGACTTTGCTTATCATTCACTTTGCGTCCATCCTCTCTTGGAGAGATAGATGATCACCCCGTACATGGTCTGCATTCCTGTTCTTATGTGGCCCCTCCTCAATATTCCTTCGTCGTTTACCATTAGATCATTCTCTTACTATGACTATTGCCATGGACACCGCTTCTAACTAGACTCTCTCACATCTAGTCATTTCCACTCCCTTCCACAGAATTCCATTTCCCATGCACTGTCTCTCCATCTTATAAATAGTTATGTTCCAATCCTGTAAGGTTCCTCATTCTCAATCTGTGCAATACAAGCATATATCCTGCATCATCCCTAGTACTGGCCCATCCATAGCTCTCAGTCCTAAGATCCCTTATCTGAGAAACTCTTAGTGCTCCTGTTGAGAAGTTGGTCTCTTCATGAGTATCGCCTCAATGCGAGTAACATCCCTTGAGACCTCTGTTGGTACACTTTGCATAACAAAAGATCGAGAATTTTCCTTGGTCCCACCTCTTCAGGTGAAGGACCCACCACCCCCTCACCACGTCATTCAAAGCTCCAGGAGATAGTGACTCTGAACTCCCAAACCTCTCTCCATATTGTCTACCCTCTAGATGAATAGCCGGGTCCAGCAGAACCCCACTCCTCGACTCACCCCTTGCACCCTCGTCTAAAAGCCAAAGACCAAGTAAACCCCCTCATCAACCCAGCTCATCCCCTCATCAACCCAGCCCACCCCCTCATCAACCCAGCCCACCCCCTCGTCAACCCAGCTCACCCCCTTGTCAACACAGCCCAATCAACATCTCTCGCTCTCCCTCACCCACCATGCCTACCGAGCTTAAAGCTGCCCTTCCCACAGATTTCTCCAGATCCCCTGCCGATGCTTCACGATGGATGAAGGCCATGAACGCCTACTTCCAGATCAACCAGAACCTCTACCCTAGAGACCCTGAGAAGATCATGACCGCTCTCAACAAGATGCCTACTGGTCGAGGAGCGTCCTTCGCAGAAGCATGGTATGACAAAATGGCCGATCCCAACATCGTCACAGGAAAGACCTTTGGTGATTTCATCAAGGATTTCAATACCACCTTTTTCCCCTATGACATAAAAGCCACTGCCCATCTCGAATTAGCCCAACTGCACCAGAAAATCACTCACTCCAACGATGGATTCCAGCAGTATATCACCAACTTCCAGAATCTCGCTGGAAAGTCCAACATTGCGGATGAGACCACCCTTATTGACCATTTCACTTTAGGATTGGACCAACAAATCACTATGATGATCCTATCCATGGGAACCATTCCCACCACTATCGTGGATTGGGTGACAAAGGCCAAAACTTTCCATGCCCAGAAAATGAGGATCCAGGCGCTCTGCACTGGGACCACCTCCACCCCCTTTTCCTTCCACAACAATTGTGCCACCAAAGACCCCAATGTCATGGACATCAATTCCTCTGTCACCTTAGCCAAACTCACCCCCACTGAACAAGCCAAGTGCATCAAGGAAGGTCAGTGCTTCCACTGCAGAACTATTGGTCACGATGCCTGCAACTGCAGGAAAAACCCAGGTTGCCCTCAGAACGTATGGGCCACCACTCTTGCCACCCCTCCCCCCCCCCCCCCCCCCCCTGCTCCCACTCCACTGTCCCCCCTCCAACAATATGTGAATTCCCTTCGCACCTTGGGGAAAAACAAAGCCGAGATCCTCTCCATCCTCAAGATGTGCTACGATGAAAAAGGGGAGGAAGTGAACACTATCCAATTTGCCAACGTACAAAAGGCAAAGGATTTTTGAAAAGGAAAGCAGCTTCGACATCTTCTTTCCTAGATTTTACCCATGTACTTGTAGCATCTCCCAAGAATAGAACTCTTCATGTGGATGTCAAAGTATTAAACGTCGAAACCTCCGCTCTTATTGATTCAGGTGCAACCGGAAACTTCATCGACCCCCGTCTCCTACCCAAAGGAAACTTCCATCTCCAAAAAGTTCCCCATCCAATCCTTGCCTACAATGTGGACAGAACCCTAAACTCCTTAGGAACTATCCATTGGACCACAACAACCACAGTCTCACACAGCTCCTTCTCATCCATTGAAACCCTCTTTGTCCTTCAACAAAAAAGACCTCAGATTATCCTAGGCATGCCCTGGTTAACCAAGTGGAACTCCAACATTGACTGGAAGAACCGCACCATTTCCATCTCGACATCTCCCCAGAGGGTTGAGAGGACTCTTCGTGAGTGCCCTCCCCCAAAGGAAGTCAAGAAGGAAGAGATCTACAAACTAACCATTTCCACCGAGATTGCCCAGAAGTCGACACCCCCCTTAACCACAGTTCCTGACTTCTGTAGAGACCTCGCCGATGTCTTCACTGAATCCACCCACAATGTCCTCCCTGCCCATCGCCCCTTTGATCATACCATTGACCTCAAGAACTCCTTTGTCCCGAAGATCACCAAGATTTATTCTCTGAATCCCAAAGAAAAGGAATCCCTCAAAGAATTCATCAAAGAACACCTCAAAACGGGCCATATTGTTCCTTCCAAATCCCCCCAAGCCTCTCCTTTTTTCTTCGTTCCCAAGAAAGATGGGACCCTTCATCCATGCCAAGATTATCACTACCTGAACTCCCATACCATCTGAAACCCCTACCCCTTACCTCTCATCTCAGACCTCCTGGATGACATGAGAGATGCCAATCACTTTACTAAGATGGATATCCATTGGGGATATAACAACATCCAAATCCATGAATCTGATCAATGGAAAGCGGCATTCATCACCCCCCTAGGACTCTTCGAACCCAGGGTGATGTTCTTCGGATTCTCCAATGCCCCCTCAACGTTCCAGGCATTCATGAACCACATCTTCACAGACATGATCGCAGAAAGCTGGCTAAAGATCTACATGGACGACTTAGGTATCTGCACTAAAGGATCTCTCTCTCTCCACCATGAATGCACTCAATGCGTCCTCCTTCACCTACGTGAACACAACCTCTCTGTCAAACTCTCCAAATGCTCTTTTGACTCCCCAACCATGGAGTACCTCGGCCTCATCATTGGAAATGGCGAGGTACAAATGGACCCTCACAAACTCTCCGCCCTCCAAGAATGGAAACCCCCCACTACGGTCACTGGCATCTGATCGTTCATTGGATTTGCCAATTTTTACAGGAAATTCATCCCTGATTTCTCAAACATCGTCGCCCCCCTAGTCTTCCTCACCAAAAAAAATGAAACCTGGAACTGGACCCCCCTCCAACAAAAGGTGTTCCACTCCCTCATTTCTGCCCTCTGCTCTGCCCCTGTCCTCACTCTCCCCGATCCCTCTAAACCATTTTCTGTGATGACCGATGCCTCTCTGTCCACCACAGGCGCAGTCCTCATGCAACCCGACCCTAATGGAGATCTTCGCCCTCTGGCCTATTTCTCAAAAACTCTTGCCCCCACCAAATGCAACTACAACATCTATGACCGAGAACTTCTCGCCATCATTCTAGCCCTCTCCGAATGGCATCATCACCTGCAGTGTGCTGCCCATCCCACCACCATCATCACTGATCACAAAACCTCTCTTACTTACGAGACCCCCACAAACTATCTCGACGACAGGCATGATGGGCCCTCTTTCTCCAAGACTTTGACATTGTTTGGAAAGTCACCCCTGGCACTAAGATGGGACCAGCTGATGCTCTCTCTCGTCGAGATCACATAGACACCTCCCTCGATAACACAAACTCCCCCATCATCCCCAAACCCCTCATCATGAATGCACTCGATCTCACCATCACTGACCTTATCAAATCCTCCACACCCTCAGACTCCCTAGTCACTCATGCATTGGAAGCCATCTCTTCCTCTTCCCCCTTATTCCCTTGCTCCCTCGCCTCCGACTGGACTTTCGAGAATGAACATCTCTTCTTCCACCAAAAGATGTATGTACCACCTGCCACCAGATCCCCACTCCTACACGCTATCCACTCCTCCCCACTGACTGGCCACATGGGCATCTTTCACACCAAATCAGTCTTGGAACATGACTTCTGGTGGCCTGGCCTAGCAACCTTCATTAAACACTTCATCGCGGGCTGCCTGACCTGTCAACAGAGTAAGATCAACACCCATCCATCCCACCCCCCTCTCATTCCTATCCCCTCCCATTCCTCCATCCCTTTCTGCCAACTCTCTGTGGACCTCATCACTGACCTTCCCCCATCCAATTCTTTCGACTCCATCATGGTCGTGGTCGACCATGGTCTTACTAAGGGGGTCATCCTCCTTCCTTGTTCTAAAACCATTGACACTGCTGGGGTAGCCCTCCTTTTTTTTGACAATATGTTCAAATGGTTTGGCCTCTATGACTCCATCATATCTGATTGAGGTCCTCAGTTCGCCTCAGCCTTCGCCCTTGAGCTCACCTGACTGCTGAAATACAACATCCGCTTATCATCCACCTACCACCCCCAGACTGACGGCCAAACTGAACGAACAAACCAAGAACTCGAGGTTTACCTACACATCTTCTGTGCCAACAAACCTCATTCCTGGTCGACTGCCTTATCCACTGCTGAATTCCACCACAACTCTGCCCCCCACTCCTCCACCAAGAAATCCCCATTCTCCCTACTGTATGGTTACAAACCAAGGACCTTCCCCCCACTAGGCAAAACCTTCATCCCCACACTTGGAGATTGCTTAGCAACCCTTGATGAGAACAGAAAAGAAGCCCTCACTGCCCACAAATCCGCACGTTAATGTCCGCTCGATCATTCCATACTTTCTCTCCATGGAAAGTCAGAGACCAAGTCTGGTTAGAAGCCACTAATCTCTGCCTTCAACTCCCATCAAGGAAACTAGCTCCGAAACATTACGGCCCATTTGAAATCACCTGCGTCTTATCCCCAGTATCCTACCAACTCCGCCTACCCCCCACATGGTGCATCCATGACGTCTTCCATGCAGCCCTTCTATCCCCCTACCGAACTACCTTAGCCTATGGCAGCCCATTCCTAAAACCACCACCTGACATCATTAACCAAGAAGAAGAATATGAAGTTGAGGTAATCCGCAGTCACAAGGGTCCGAAAACTAAGCAACGATTTCTGACATCATGGAAAGGCTACCCATGCTCGGAAGACACCTGGGAACCTGAGTCAAATCTCCATCACACAGCTAAAATCCTTTCTGCATATAAACGACTACACTCCCTCTAGGCCAATCAAGCTTGTAAGACGTCGGTCTCTCCATGAGTATCGCCTTACAACCTCGAAGTATATGCCCTTGGCCCTCCTCTTCTTTCTCGACGATGTCCTCCTCTTTTACAACGACCACCTCCTCCCCTACATCCTCCTCGTCCTCTTCGTGATCGCTTTTACGATCACAGCGAGCCTTCCCTGGGTTCCTTCCTGAACATGACAGACTCTCTTTATTCGCAGCCATCCTCAAGACCCCCGCACTCGCCCACACGATTGAGCTTCACCCTCTCTTTCCTGAGGATGAAGTCACCCACTCATTAATTCGCACATATTACACTGTTGCATCCGCCCTCCATCTCGCTGAATCCCTTACCCCACCTGACCCTGCCCTTTGCTTTGCCATGACCGAGGTCCACCACCATTCGCTCATGGCCCTCTCATCCCATGGCTTTGGCTCCTATGTCGAAGAGATCAACCACGGACTCATCTACCCTACCATGCGTCGCATTTTATCCTCCCTTCCCCAAAATCAACGTGATCAGTACACCCAATCCATCGAATCTTTTTTATTAGCTCAACCCAGACCACTCCCCCTTTCTATTCCCCTGCCTCGCTCCCCCGCAGCCCTAACCTCCTGATTGTCATCCCCCCCCCTCCAGACACTCCTACCATCATAGCCACCTCCAAGGAATCCAGCAAAGAGGAGATGGAGGAACCCCACACCCCTGTCTTCCCAGTGACCAGCTCTCCTCAGACATTGGTCATGCCAAATGGGAACACCATCATGTCTTCTCCCTTTCGAGTCCTCCCTTGCCCTGATGCCCTCCGCCTTTCTCCGGCGACTCCCACCACCCAATGCTTTCAATGTGATCGCCCTGGTCACTATAAACAGGATTGCATCTACTATGAGTGCCCTCACTGCCATGAGTATGCCCCCGGACACAATGCAGGTTGCTGTCTCCTTTTCCAATGCAGCTTCTGTCACAACTGGGGCCATACAGACTGCTTCTGCCCCCATCGCAAGTGTGGCCACTGCTATGAACCTGGGCACATCATTGCTAACTGCCCATTTGAGGTTGCATCCCCATCACAGCAGAGCGCCATTTTCGGGCCTGGGACCTCCCTTAGGTGACGCCCTTGGATGGGACGGGTTGACTGTTGAGCCTGGGGCTCAACTACATGAAGGGGGTAATGTTACAGTTTTTCTTCCTCATCATCGGACTTTGCTTATCATTCACTTCACGTCCATCCTCTCTTGGAGATGTAGACAATCACCCCATACACGGTCTGCATTCCTGTTCTTATGCAGCCCCTCCTCAATACTCCTTCGTCGTTTACCATTAGATCATCCTCTTACTATGACTATTGCCATGGACACCGCTCCTAACTAGATTCTCTCACATCTAGTCATTTCCACTCCCTTCCACAGAATTCCATTTCCCATGCGCTGTCTCTCCATCTTATAAATAGTTATGTTCCAATCCTGTAAGGTTCCTCATTCTCGATCTGCACAATACAAGCATATATCCTGCATCATCCCTAGTACTGGCCCATCCATAGCTCTCAGTCCTAAGATCCCTTATCTGAGAAACTCTTAGTGCTCCTATTGAGAAGTCGGTCTCTTCGTGAGTATCGCCTCAACACGAGTAACATCCCTTGAGACCTCCGTTGGTACACTTTGCGTAACACTACCCCTGCCTTCAGCCCTGAAACGCCTCTGCCACCACCTGACCTTATCAACCAGGAAGAAGAGTACGAAGTCTCGGCAATCATTGCCCACAAGGACTGACCCAATCAATGAAAATACCTCACTGCTTGGCGCGAATATCTGTCTTCTGAGAACACCTGGGAACCTGAAATTAATCTCCGCCATGCCAAGTCTCTACTGACCGCTTATAAACGGCTACATGGACTCTAAGACAGTGTGAGCAATCAATGGTCTCCTTGTAAGTATCTCTTGCCCACACCAACATTTCCCCTTCTCCTCACTACAAACATGTCTTTCCTGTCCTCCCCCATCGCCCCTTCTTCCCTCACCACCCACACCTCTCCCATCCAGTCATTGAACATATATCCCACCTACCTCCCTGAATATGCAGTCTTGGAATTGTATGCTGACGTCCTGGACACCCCAGCCCTAGTTCTTGCCATTGAACAGGACCCCCTGTTCAAAGACGACCTCACTACCCAGGATCTCATCCAGGTCTTCCATGGAACCTCTCATCTAGCTAGGATGATCTGGGCCTCCCCTTCCCCAGACCAAGCTGCCTATTTCACCCTCACGGGTATCACTCATAATGTCCTACTCTCACTTTTTCATCATGGTTTCCACATCTTCATCAAATGCATTTCTCCCACTCTCATCTGGCCTGTTTTTCATAGAATCTTCTTCTCTCTTCCTTGGGATCAGTGCAACCACTATTCCCAATCTGTAGATGACTTTCTCCTTGCCCGTCCTCATAGCACTATCCCAGTATCTCCCCCTCGTCCATCCTCGCTCTCATCTTGTCTTTCCTCCCCTCCTTCCCTGGATACCCCCACAGCCGTTGCCTCTGATGAGCCAGACCTGGAGTCTGATAACTCCAGTGAATCCGCCATCCATATCCCAATTGCCCCCTCCACAGCCCCCACCCCATCCGTCGTCACCCTACCCTCAGGCAGCAATGTTCTATCATCTCCCTCCCGCATTCTCCCCCATCATGACTTACTCTGCCTCCCTCTTGCATCGGACTCCACCCAGTGCTTTCACTGTCATGGCTTGGGTCATTACCAACAGAACTGCCCAACATACCACTGCCCCAACTGCAAATCACTCCAACCTGGACATCTCACCCACAAATGTCTTACTACCCACTGCAACTACTGTGGTAACTGGGGACATAGTGACCAATTCTGTCCCTCTAGGATCTGTGGAACTTGCTCTCAGCCTGGGCATATTATCAGTGACTGTACATTTTCTTGTCTTTCCCTATTACAACAGGTGGCAATCTTTGGCCCCTCTGCCTCATCCTCTTCCTAATCCCTGGGGACAGAGTGGATTGATTGTCGAGCCAGGAGCTCAACTATACAAACAGGGTAATGTTACTGTTTTCCTCCCTTTTCATGGTATTCTGCTTGTAGTTCACTTTCGACCCTTTCACAACTGGGTCAGACAGCCTTCTCTCCAAGTAGTTAACACCTATCTTGTCATATGCAGTCCCTCCACCTTATGTTTTGCTCACCTACCAGTAGCCAATCATGGCTATCGCTTCTACTTATCTTCAGACTGATTCTCCTCACTGATTCTCTCTTATGTCAGCTAGTTTCCCCAATCTTCCATAGCATTCCATGGTCCATGCACTGGTCCCTGTAGTATAAATAACATGTCGCTCTATGCTTTGTACTTCATACTTGATCTGTGCAATACTAGCGTATCTTCAAGCATCATCCCAGCCAGATCTTAGTTGATCTCTAAGATCCCCTTAGCATCCTTAGTATCCACTGGTGACATGATAAGAAGTTGGTCTCTTCATGAGTATTGCCTTATCGTCTCAACCCTTGAGCCCTCCCCATTGTGTATGCTCTGTGTAACATATGTGGTGGTTAGGCACTTCTCAAATGGTGTCTCCCACATCAAGCAGATGACAGGGAGAGAACATCACAATATTCAGCATACCATTGTCCCCATGCTAGCGGGACGTGTTTCTCCTGAATTCATTCATGCCATCCATGCACTGATTGATTTTATATACCAAGCACAGAGCCCTGTCCATAGGGCTATTCTAACACTGTTTTAATCAACCCTGGAAACAACAGTTCATGTCCTACTATCATATTCATGTTTGTACACTTACAATCCCCAGTCCCATCCTTCATTGCACAAGTATGGGCTATTTTCCAGCCATGCCTTCTGCCACACTCTAGGGTAGAGGTTCCTCCCTCCCTGCAAGAACCTTTGATCTACGTCCAGCCATTTCATATCATTTCCACCCCTGAGGAGCAGCCAGAGCTGCATATGTGGGTTATGGAGAGAAACCTTGTTCAGATGGAGCATGGCCAGGCTGTGCGTGAGGGCTTCATCATTCCCCTCCATTTTGTGTCACATGCTGTGGACCTTGTCCCTGTCTTTGGGAGTGTATCAGTGCCATCCTCCATATCTGCCACTACATTCCAAGAACAGTACAACCAGTTTTTCCTTAATCACTACACAGATAAGGAAATCTACAATGCTGTCCATGGACTCTTGGGCAGTGGATATCTAGGTGTAAACATAGCAGGAGTTTAGATTTGTCACATTAGGATAGCATAGGTGGTGGTTTTTGTTCATATCTTATAGCAATACATACCTGTCTTTTGATTCAACAAAATACTGTGATAGATAAGCGTGAGGCAAAGTTATCAGTTATCATGGCTGATTGATAACAATCTATGCATCTCCATTTCCCAAAAACAGCTACAACATAAGATGCCCTAAGATGCCTGACATCTCCACCAATGAGAGCCAGCCTTCACATGAACGTAACACATTCGTAACTCATAAAACTCTGCCGGAGTTAAGTGCTCATTTCAGTCGTTCATCTGCAAGTTGAAACCGGGTTGGCCGAGGCAAATGTCCAGCATTTTTGTGACCGCATGGGGAAGGACCCTTAATTCCCTTTTTCGCTGACCCATCCTCCAATCACAGCTCCCGAATGGCCTACAAAAGTGTGGGCAAGCGATAACGTTACGACCGTCTTTGCAGATGTTGTGTTGATGAAGTTCCCGTAAGCTCAAACTGTAGTGTTCATTTCAGCAGCTCGACAGATGTAGTAACCATTAGGCCCACATTCAAGTTGCCAAATACCGTCCGAGTCAGGCCTGTGCATCACGATGGTGCCAGTCTCGGACGTTCAGGACTTCAAGTTGTAGCAGTTGCATGCCACATCCACGCAAAATGCAGTCACACACTGGCGATGTGTCCGAGTCCATCTTCCTTGATGATTGAGGTTCAAACTTGAACATATCATCTGTATATCGAATATCCCTCACTAAAAAGCTTTTTGGAGAGACTGGACAACGTCGAGCCAAACCGACGTTGATCAGAGCAGTTCCTCATGCCCTTCACAAGAATGGGTGTTGAGTGCCTGGACGACATTAGTCTTGTCACACCAGAATCTCTTCACTTATTCTTTGGACTTCCCCCTATTCTCTCACATCCTTGAAACTATCCAAGCCATCCACCGAGCTCATCCTTTGCCGATCACAAGATATCACCAACACTTTCAGGTACTAGTACTACGTACTACAGTAACGAGTTGTATTGTGGATGTCTAACTTGAAGCAACTCCACCTAGCCTGACACTGGGCCAGAAGCCATCGAATCAACCTAAGCCGGTCCTTGCCTCCCGGATCTCCGCGTGTGGATTGCGTACCATTGATCTTATGTATGTTCTTTCCTGCGTTGTCGTGCAGCCACTCCGAGTCTATGCTCTTGTGTTCACCACTTCTTAGGTCAAATATGATGCTACGATTCCCCCTAACTGCCACAGTCAAAGCATGTGTCTTTTATTGTACTTGAGTCTACCAAATCTGATGTTGTACTTCAAGTTGAGTGAATGTCGAATCCCAACCTGGTCGTAGCATTTCCTTCAGGTTCCTCCATAGTTATGTACTAAAGCCAGCTTGGGTCTTGAGATTCAGAAATGGAGGTGACCCTCAGTTTTCATGACCCGTTCATCTTCGAGACAGACTTACCTCCTCTTGCAGGTGGGCTGTCGTCCATGGTGCGTCTGCATGACCCCGAACAACCTCCTCGAGATGGTGTGTCCCTGCGACCCCTCATCAAGATAGTTTACGACTTGGATAATCGTTCTCACTCAAACAACGCAAATGTAAACAGCAGTGTGAGTTACAACGTATAAATGGACAAGAAAAACTAACTACACACGTGTCAGACTCGCCTCCGAGTGGCTCTACCGTTACGTCCAAGTCTCAGTTTAGAGGAAGAAAATTAGGCGTTAGGATTTCTGGGAGAATCGTAATTAGTCTAAGCAAGCCGATAAACTTTGAAAACACCCACATTCTCCAATTATCCCGATCGAGGGCAGCATTTGAGTGGTGGGTATGTTGTGGCAGTAGTAAGGGGTGAGCGACGGGAGGTCGCACGCCAGGGACAGTAGGGGGCACCAATTCCCTCGGTGTTGGCCCTTCGAGCTGACTAGCGTACATGCCGCCAATCCTCACTTGATCGGTAATATCGTATACCCAGTTATCAATGTGATGCATTTTGAGGCCTTGGACTGTGGATTGCAACTTTTCGATTGGTGGGATGTTTCGAAGCATCAGCATGGTGTAGTACGTTTCTATAGCAGTGGTCTCATTCCGCACCCAGTCACTCTTCTGCAGGCGGGCAAATTGCCCTTGCTGCAGGCAAATGGCGAGCTGTTGATAGGTTTGTGCTATGGCCGATCCGCAAGTTAAAAAATTGCATAGTACTAGTAATTTGAAGTACGTTTGCAGACTCACCTCTCCATGCATTCCACCCAAAAGGCAGATCTCTCTCTGTGTCTAGCGTAGAGATGTCATAAGAAAGGCCATAGATACCTTCGGGCATATTGACGAGGATGAGGTAGTCATGCAGGAGGATTGCAGCTGGGACTTGTATTGGCTGGTCCATGGAGCTACCAAGTTAGTAGTAGATTCTGAGTCTCAATGGGAATTTATAGGCGTGCTCTGGGTGAATTAAATACTCTGTATACAGTTGTAGTTGTATGATTACTTAGCAACTTGGGCATCCATACTATGAGCCAGTCCGGATCAAATAACCATTTTCTGGCAATGACGCACCTTTTTTCTTGTGTGTTATTCTTCTCCAATATGAACATAATGCCTGGCTGCGCCGCCTGCTGAGTTCACACTTTACAATTCTTGGCCAGTAAGAGTCTAAATGAGTGAAACGGAACTTCGATCTGTCAGTATGGGGCAAATCTCACTAGTCTTGTGTAAATATGGAGAAGGTTTGGGTTTGAACTTACCAACTTGAATGCCGCATCAATGATAACCGAGATCTGTTACATAAACAGGATTCAGAATAGTTGCAGGAATTTCTTGTGGCCAAGTGACATTGGTCCGTCTTAGGGGATACATTTAGGGGCATATGCACTGTGGAGCATGGTTACGGTCAGCAGTGACGAACCAGA
>JBBPLO010000435.1:0-19910 GCA_038089835.1 Retiboletus flavoniger
TAGCAGAGAGTAGTCCTGAGCCTGCAGGTGGGTTGAAGGAGACGAATATCATCCCAAAGGGGTCCAACTATGAAGAGAAGTGCAGAGAAACCTGCCCAAGTGGGTACTGCCCAAGGGAGAACAGTCCAGAAGAAGACTGGAAGTCCAGAGTAGAGAAGGTGACGAGCAGGAAGCGTTGGGGACGTGATGGACGATGATGGCGACAGGCCAGAGATGATTTGGATGGATACGGCGGCATGGTGAGAATCCAACATGAAGGAAACTGGATTATAAAATCCTAAGTACATGGTACTTATAGTCTGGAAGAGTCCAGAAGAACTAATACAAATGTAAATAAATGCAGAGTGATATAAATGGTATGTGGGATTGTATGGAAAGGTCTTTGAAGGACCAGTAAAGAAGGAGTGACGAAACGATAAAGAACCGGTCTAGTATATGACCAGGCGGACTTACTTGGACTACTGGACTTCGACGGATGGGACCAGAGGTGGACGGGACCAGCTCCAGACTGAGTGGCGGTTGGAATGAATGACAGAGATGATGATGCAGTGATGGTGAAACCCATTGAAATTGTGGTTTATGGCCGTAGAGATCTACGGATCTCTACAACATGCAGGCAGATTGGGCAAAGAGGAAGGACACACCACTGGTTGAGAAAGACAATGGGCTGGTGGGCATGCAAGGAACAGCAGTGGAGGCTGAGGAGGTGGAATGGCAAGTGGTGTCCAGTGCTGAAAAGGCAACAGGGTTGTCTGGAGCAGCATTGAACACATTGTTGGGGCTAAAGGTGCATGGTAGAGTTATCACAGTCTCTCCTGAACTAATGGCCATACAAAGGGGCTGGTCAGACAACACTGACAAGGAGGAAGAAGACATAGCCATACAGAGGAAGAAGACCGGCCCTACTGGATTGGTGGTAGCTCTGTCCAGAGCTACCTCCAATCCTTGCAATCAGTGTGTTATGCATAGCGTACGACAGGGGAGGGGGGCGGGGACTAGAGGAGTGACACTTGTCAGGCAATACTCACAGAGAGACCGACGTCTGACAATGGACTAAGAAGTTCAAAGGGATCTCTTAGAATCACTAAGAGATGCTGAGATCAGAGACTGAGGAGGGACTCAAGATAATATGCTAGTATTGCGCAGATCAAGAATGGGGAGATTTTACAGGGTAAGACGCAACTATTTAAGAGAAGGATGGTACGTGGGAAGTGGAAGCAAATGGAAGGTGATGGAAACGACTAGATGTGAGAGAATCTAGTTAGGAGCGGTGTCCATAGCTACGGTCATGGTAAGGGGATGATCTAGTGGTAATCTACATACGAATAACGAGGAGGGGCCACACAAGAGTAGGAAAGCTGACTGCATGCGAGGTGACCTTCTACCTCTCCAGGAGATGATGGAATCAAAGTGAATGACGAGCAGAGTTCGATGATGAGGGAGAAAAACCATAACACAGTGCAAGCAAGCAGGCATCACCAGCCAATGCATCAAGGGGACCAGATTAGCATGTGCACAGTGCCAATGCCTCAAGGGGGCATGCAATCTGGCTGCCAGAAGACATGCACCGAGGAGAAAAGGTACAATGGTGGTTGTGGTGCCACCAAGCAAGGGTAAGTAGATCATGTTTTACCCAAGTTCAGTCTAACAGTTCATTAGGAGGAAGACTGGCCAGAGCAGTGGCTAAGGCTGGTTCCAGCAAGAGGGTGGACTCACCCATTGAAGTCCTCTCCAACAACAAGATTGAGGACAATATCCCTGTCAAGCCAAAAAAGAAGGGGAAAGGGAAGGCAGTGGTGAAGAAGATTGGCAGCAAGACTCCGGTACAATAGCAGTGGAACCAAATCACTCACTGGCTCAACGTTGCACATTTGCACCTGTATCAAATCAGGGCAAACATCAAGGCATTGAACATTGAGCAGGAGGAGGTGATGGCAGAGGTAAGTGATTTGGTCAAGGAGTTGGAGCAATTGGACATGTAGGAGAGAGTTTGTCTTAGTGTAGTCCAGTCATCTGTAGCTGTATATAGTCTATTCATTTGTATCAATAGTCTGGTCATCGAAGGGAGTGAAACAAGATGTGAACATAAAAGAAGAAGCAAAAGTATGTAAGTATGAAAGACAAAAGAGGGAGTAAGTATGTTATGCAGGCTGCCACCCAGCTTTGCTTCTTCAGTCTACTTCTAGCATCTATTCCTACTGGAGTTACCTGGGTCTAACAGTGGTCTTCAGTATGGGTGGTATATAGTTCAGTGGTCTATAGAAGGTAACAGGCGTGGTGTCTCAGAGTGTGTTCGAAGGAAAAGTCAGTAAGTAATCAGTTAGTTGGAGACACGTTCAATGAGATGGAGTGAGCAGAGTGGTATTCTATGTATTTTTGGCTGTATTTGTTGTTTTTTGGTAATGGCAGACTATAGTATGAGTGTGTTTTTAGTGACATTTTCATTTTTCAGAATGGAAGATATCACTGGGTGAAAATTGGGGTAAAATGAAGGCATATAGTATGGTATAATAACAGTGTATTCAATGAGGAGGCAGCATTTGGGCAAGTGTTAGTTATGATGAGGAAGGGGGTTATCTGGTGTCAATGGTGACCATTCCATCATTTTCCAGGTCATCAATCCCCTTTTCTGTGTAGGTCACCAGGAGCTTCTTCATCAGGATAAGTCCAGTCCTGTTGGACCAATAAACCATGGTCTCGGACTTCATTGGTTGAAAAATACTAAACTTGAACAGGGAGAATGGTAGTGAGGCTCCCTTCCCAGGGTAAGTTTCAATGATGACCACCCAGTCATCATAGGGATGGTAGGAGCATGTTACGCACAATGTACACTAGCGGAGGAGCTGGTTTGGTGGGATCATCTAGAAGTCCAAGAGGTATGACACAACCATCAAGGAGTCTTTGGAAGAGAATCAAGGTCTTATCAAGAGAGTCATTTAGGAATTGAAATGGCAAGGATCAAGGTTAAGCAACTAGTATTGTACACACTAAACACGTAGATCAAGGATGATGTACATGGTGCTAGGGCTATGGTTTATATACTTAAGGAACAGTGGGCACGGACCATGGAAGGTCGTGGAATGCGAAGGAAGCTAGGGAATGACTAAGATCAATGTGTCAGCTATAGATAGCAGTGGTACATGTGACAGTGGAGCTGGAGTGGTGAGGAGCATATGACTAGATAAGAGATAACAGGGTCTAGGTGCAGGGTAGGCTGCAGGTATCAAGGACTAAGAGCATGTGACAGAGGGTATACTTAGGAGATAAATGGGAGATTGAGTGGGTGTGGGGTAGACTGGGCCATGGACTAAAGACGATAAGGGGGAAACTGAGCAGGCACAGGATAGACCAGGCCATGAAGGAGATGATGATGGTGAGACTGAGTGGACGCGGGGTAGACCAGGCCATGAAGGAGACAATGAGAATGAGACAGAGTGGGCGCGGGGTAGACCGGGCCATGGACTAGAGACGATAAGGGGGAAACTAAGCAGGCACAGGATAGACCGGGCCATGAAGGAGATGATGATGGTGAGACTGAGTGGGCATGGGGTAGACCAGGCCATGAAGGAGATGATGAGGATGAGACAGAGTGGGCGCGGGGTAGACCAGGTCGTGGATTAGAGAAAAACTAGAGGAAAAAGATAGGGGTGAAGCCTATCCAGAGGAAAAACCGTAACAGAGCAAGTGTCTGGAGGTGGTGGTTGATGTGGCCTAAGGGTCTGGTCAAAGTGGACCAGCCTGGTTGGTGTTAAGCATGGGCATGTGGGTATAACTGTCAATGAATTGTTAGTGGCAGTGATGTGATGGTATAGATATGTTTGGTAATGCTCTGAGGGGGACTTTGATAGAAATAGCAATGGTAAAGATACTGGTCAGTCTGGAGTAAAAAGTGGCAGACTGTTGATGTCCAGAAATGAGATGAAGTACAATGATAGTATGAATTGACTGATAGTAAAATAAATGTCCAATAGGAATGACAGCGATGAAGGTAAATGGTCCTCAGTTGAACTGGGAGCAAATAGCAATATGCCAGAAGAGACTGGTATCATCAACATAACATGTGAAAGTGATGGTATATAGACTGGCATGTGAATAAAAACACCAGAAAGAGGGGTAATAGTTGAAAATGTGTGCATGCAATAATGTTCTGGCATCAAATAATGCAACCAGATTGTCAGCAGTGACACTGTAATGGAAGGTGACATGATTGGGTTAGTATCAGCTATGTCAGCAACTTTGTCAGAGTGGAATGGTAAGATGGATAAAAGGAAGTCAGTTGATAAGTCATTGGGCTCAGTCTGAGCCAGTAGTGGTTGGTCTGCTGTGGGTGATAGGAGTAAGAATGTTAGTGATACTAGATGTACTTCCAGTGAGATGATCTCCTCAGTGACAGGGATGTCATTCAAGTCTGGACTATTTGCATCCAGACTATTAGACTCCAAGTGAGGGCTCACTAAGTTGGGTAGGAAGGTTTTGATAGGTGGCAGCAGTAACAGCAAAGATGTTGGTGATGGTGGTGATGGTGGTGACTGGATGAGGAGTGAAGGGTAGGCAGCACTGTTTTTGCATCTGAGATAAAGGTTCATGATGGCAAGGGTGAAGGCATACCAGTTGGCAGGAATAGTGGTAGCTTTGTCTAATGTCTGCCAGAGCTCAGCTTCATCAAGGTCAGCATAGCAGATGGTGTATTGAATTTTCTTTGCATTGGTGAGTGCAGCCAGGTTTCCGAGTCAGTCTACTTTAGCAAGAAAAGATGGTAGGGTGATAGTGGATTGACCAGTGAACTTCAGAGCATCTGGATGAAAGCCAAGTGACATCTGAAAGGAGATGGATGGCATGTTGGATGTAGGCCAGGTCATTTGGCAGATGTGGTATAGACTGGTAGTGGATGATGTGGGTATGGAAGGGATGGTTGGGTGTAGTGATTGAGTTTTGGCCAATAGGTAGGGGCCAGGAATGGATAGACATTTTGGCAGTGGTTGTTGAAACTCTAATATTGGTTCCGATGGCAGTTGTTGTATCTGGGGCACAATTAGCCTAATTGGGAATCAGAGTTTCAGATTTGTCAGATTGGCTGTCAGTTAACTGTGTCATGGATGGATGGATTCGGATTGGCATTTGTTGGCAGCTAGAGACAGGTTGGTCTTCAGCTAGATCTGCCCGAATATGATTAAGGTCTGTTAGGATTGGCAGTCAGGATTAGCAATAAGACCAGGCAGAATGATGGAAAAATTTGTTGGTTATGGCATAACCAAGCTCAGGTAGCTTGGGTAAAATATTTCAGTGATGGGGGATGTCATTGGTTGTTGGGTGATGGCAGTGGTTGTGATGCACTGAAACAAATATGACTATTGGGATATCAGATCCCAAATAGTGTCAGTAAAATTTTCAGAGTAAAAGTTGAGTGGTAAGTGAGGATCTCTCTGAATACTTCTGTGGGCTCCTCATGGTGGGCTCCAGTTGTAAAACAGTGAACTTGACTCAGAGGACTAGCAGAGAGTAGTCCTGAGCCTGCAGGTAGGTTGAAGGAGATGAATATTGTCTCAAAGGGGTCCAATTATGAAGAGAAGTGCAGAGAAACCTGCCTGAGTGGGTGTTGCCCAAGGGAGAACAGTCCAGAGGATGATACACAAAGCATACAGGCAAGGGATCAAGTGATATCTACACAATTAGGTGATACTCACGAAGAGACCAACATCTAATTGAATAGAAGACTTTGGATTGCTGAGGATAAGACCCAGGGACTAAGGATGACACAAGAGAATACACTTGTATTGCATAGATCAAGTATGAGTTACAACAGATGATACTACAGGGTTTTATAGGTAAGAGATCAGCACATGGACCATGGAATACTATGGAAGGTAGGAGAACTAGCTGATGTAAGAGAATCAGCAAGGAGGTACTAGTCCAAGGAAATAGACAGAGAATAGCCATGATTGGCTACTGCTAATTGAGAGAGACATATAGCAAAAGGACTACATAGGATGAGGTAAGCGTTAGAAGCATAGTGAAAAGATTGCCCTCTCCAGTTATAATGAGTGGCAAAAGAGAGAATCAAGAGTATACTATGATATGGGAGAAAAACCATAACAATACCCCTTTTGTACAATCAAGCTCCTGGCTTGATGTCCAATCCTCTCCATCCCCAAGGATTAAGTGGCAGAGGGAGGAGTGGATCTGAAGATCGCCAACTGCATTGAGGGAGAAGCATGTTCAAAAGGACAGTCACTGATAATGTGCCCAGGTTGAGAGCAAGTTCCACAGATCCTAGTGGGGCAGCAGCAGTCACTATGTTCCCAGTTACCACAGTACTTACAATGGACAGTGAGACATTCACAGACAAGGTGTCCAGGTTGGAGTTGGTGGCAGTTAGGGCAGCAATAGGTGGGGCAGTTTTGTTGATAGTGACCAAGGCCATGATAGTGAAAGCAACAAGTGGTGTCAGAGACCAAGGATAAGCAAATTAGATCACTGTGGGATAGGACTTGAGTTAGGGAAGATAGAATATTAGTCCCAGAGGGTAGGGAGATGACTCTAGGAAGAGCTGTGAATATGATGGGGGCAGTAGATTCATTGGAGTCTGAGTCAGATTTGTCTGAAGTGATGGCAGTTGGGGTGTCTGTAGGGGGAGGAGAGGAGAGAGATGAGGAGAGAGATGATTGACAAGGGGGTGGTGTAGAGATCCATAGGTCTCTACAGTTGTATAGCATGATTTCAATGGGTTTTACCATCACCATATCATCATCCCTGTCATCCACTCCACCTGCCATCTAGTCCAGAGCTAGTCCCTTCCATCTCCGGTCCTATCTGTTGAAGTCCAGTAGTCTGAGCAAGTCTGCCTGGTCATATACTAGACCAGTTTGACTCAGTCTTTATTGTTTCGTCACCCCTTCTTTACTGGTCTTTCGAAGACCTTTTCATATGATTATGGACACCATTTATATCACTCTGCAAGTAGATACATTCATATTAGTTTATCTGGACTCTTCCAGACTATAAGTACTCTGTACTTAGGATTTTACAATCCAGTTTCCTTCATGTTGGATTCTCACCACGCTGCCATATCTGTCTGTATTGTCTCTGGCCCATTGCCACCATCATTCATCACATCCCCAACGCTTCCCACTTGTCACCTTTTATACTCTGGACTTCCAGTCTTCTTCCAGACTACCTCTGGACTGTTTTTCCTTGGGCAGTGCCCACTCGGGCAGGTTTCTCTGGACTTCTCTTCATAGTTGGACCCCTTTGGGACAATATTCATCTCCTTCAACCATCCTGCAGGCTCAGGACTACTCTTTGCTAGTCCTCTGAGTCAACTTCACCATTTTACAGCAGTATGGGTATGGTGGGCATTCTGGGACAGTTAAGTAAGAGGTTATCTACAGATTGAGAGTAATGGTCATGCTGATCTCTGGGAAGGGAGAGAAATATTCTGCAAAAAATGGGGTAGATAAGTTTGGGAGAGATAGATTCGATATAGGTGTGAAAGCCATGATGAAAAAGAGATGAGAGAACTTGATGAATGATGCCCATGAGGGTGAAGTAGACAGTGTGATTGGAGGAAGGGCTTGCCCAAATCATCCTGGATAAACAAGAGGTTCCATGAAAGGTGCAGATGAGGTGTTGGGTAGTGAGGTCATCCACAAAAAGGGGATCTTGTTCAATGGCAAACATAAGAGGGGGTATGTCAAGGATGTTGGCATAAAGCTCAAGAACAGAATTTTCAGGGAGGTAGGTGGAATATATGTGTAAAGAGTGGATGGGGGAGTTGACTGGGGACAGAGGGGAAGATGCGAGCAAGGAAGACAAGAAACTCATGTTGGGAGGGGGAGTGTAGTGGTAGGAAGTTTGATGTGGGCAAGAGATACTCATGAAGAGATCATCAATTGCACACACCGTTCTATAGTTAATGGAGTCATTTATAAGCAGAAAGGAGGCAGTGGAAATATTGTAGGTTGATTTTGGGTTCCCAGGTATTTTCAGAAGAAGGGTATCCATGCCAAGCAGTAAGGTATTTTCATTGATTGGATGGACCTTTGTGGGCAATGATTTCCAAAACTTCATATTTGTTTTCTTGGTTGATAAGGTCAGATGGGGGGGAAGAGAAGCTAGGGCCAAAAGCTGCCAAGGTGTGATAAGGAGATAAGAGAGAGGCATGGAAGACATCATATATTTTCCAGGAGGGAGGAAGCCAGAGTTTGTAAGATAAGGAAGATAATACTTGTGAGATTTCAAATGGTCCCAGTCTTTTGGGAGCAAGTTTCTGAGAGGGGTAGTTAAGTTGGAGGTTGGTGGTTTCTAACCATATCTTATCTCTGACTTTCCAAGGTATAAATTTTTTCCAGGATTGGGAGATCATGAGTTTTCTGGTGGATTCATGGGCAGCTAGGACTTCTTTTCTGGAGGTGTCCAGGGAGGAGAGATGAGTTTTGAGAGTGGGTATAAAGGTTTTCCCAAGAGGAGGGAAGTTTCAGGGTTCATAGCCATAGAGTAGGGTGAAGGGGGATTTTTGGGTGGAAGAGTGAGGAGTGGAGTTGTGATGGAATTCAGCAGTGAAGAGTAAGGAACTCCATGAGTTGAAATTGTTAGCACAGAAGATTCTAAGATAGATTTCGAGTTCTTGGTTGGTGCACTTGGTTTGTCCATTAGTTTGGGGATGGTATGTGGAAGATAGTTGGATGTCATATTTTAGTAGTCTGGCAAGTTTGAGGGCAAAGGCAAAGGCAAACTGGGGACCTCTATCAGAGATGATGGATTCATACAGTCCAAATCTTTTAAAGACACTTTTGTAGAACAGTAAGGCAACTCCAGTGGCATTGATGGTTTTGGAGCAGGGGAATAAAATTACCCCCTTACTAAGGCCATGGTCAACCATGACCATAATGGAATCATGGCTGTTGGAAGGAGGAAGGTCAGTGATGAGGTTGATGGAGAGCTGACAGAAGGGGAGGGTGGAGGAGATTGGGGTTGGGGATAGGGGGGTCAGGTGGGATGAGTGTTGACTTTGTTCTGTTGACAGGTAGGGCAGCCACCGACGAAGTGACAGATGAAGAAGGAAAGGCCTGGCCACCAAAAATCTCACTCTAGGATGGCTTTGGTGCGAAAGGTGCCCATGTGGCTGGAGAGGGGAATGGAGTGGATGGAGTGGAGAAGTGCAGATTGGGCAGTGGGAGGGACATACATGCAGTTCTGGTAAAAGAGGTGGCCATTGTCAAAGGACCAGTCAGAGAGGAAAGACCGAGGGAAAAGGGGGGATCCAGAGGAAAGGGCAGAAAGAGCTTTGAGGACAAGAGAATCAGAGGACAAGGAATCCTTGATGTGATGGGTGAGGGAGAGATCAAGAGTGTTGATGACAATGGGATTAGGGAGAATGGGAGTGTTGACATTATTGAGGGTTGTGTCAACAAGGTTGCAACAAGAGAGGGCATTAGTAGGACCCATTTGGGAGCCAGGAGTGACTTTCCAGAGGATGTCAAAATCTTGGAGAAAGAGGGACCAATGAGCTTGACAACAAGACAGTTTGCAAAGATCACAAATATAGGAGAGGTTTTTGTGATCAGTGATGACAGTGATAGGGAGGAAGGAGCCTTGGAGATAGTGGTGCCATTCAGAAAGTGCAAGGATCACTGTAAGGAGTTCACAATCATAGATGTCATAGTTGTGTTCCATGGGGGCAAAGGTTTTGGAAAAGTAAGTGATGGGCTGGAGGTCACCATTGGTATCATGTTACATAAGGATGGCACCAGCGGCAAGGAGGGAGGCATCAGTCATGAGAGAGAAAGGCTTGGATAGGTCAGGGAGGGAGAGGACAGGGGCAGAACAGAAGGCAGAAATGAGGGTGGAGAATGCATGTTGCTGGTGAGAGGACCAGATCCAAGGTTTGTCCTTCCAGGTAAGGAGAGTGAGGGGGGCTACAATGTTGGAAAAGTTGGGGATGAATTTACAATAGAAGTTGGCGAAACCAATGAATGAGCAAATGCCCTTGACAGAGGTGGGTGGTCACCATTCTCAAATGGCTGAGAGTTTGAGGGAGTCCATGCAAAGTTGGCCTTGACTGATGATGAGGCTGAGGTATTCCATGGTAGGGGTATCAAAGGAGCATTTGGAAATTTTAAGGGAGAGGTTGTTTTTCCGGAGACATAGGAGGACCTGTTGGGTGCATTCATGGTGGAGGTGAAGGGAGCCCTTAGTGTGAAGGCCAAGGTCATCCATGTAAATTGTAAGCCATCACTCAGTGATCATGTCAGTGAAGATATGATTCATGAACACTTGGAAAGTGAAGGGAGCATTGGAGAAACTGAAGAACATGACTGTGGGTTCAAACAAGCCAAAAGGGGTGATGAAGGCAGCCTTCCATTGGTCAGATTCACGAATGCATATGTTGTTATACCCCCATCGAATGTCAAATTTAGTGAAGTAATTGGCATTCTTCATTTCATCAATGAGTTCTGAGATAAGAGGAAGGGGGTATGTATTCCAGATGGTGTGACTGTTGAGATAGCAATAGTCTTGACAAGGGCATAAAGAACCATCTTTCTTTCCAACAAAGAAGAAAGGAGAGGCCTGAGGAGACTTGGAGGGTACAATTCTCCCAGTGGCAAGGTGTTCGTCGATGAAAGAATGAAGGGTGTCTTTTTTGGAGGGGTTTAGGGGGTATACCTTGGTGATCTTAGGGGTGAAAGAGTCTTTGAGGTTGATGGTATGATCAAAAGGGTGATGAGGCAGAAGTTGATTGTGAGTGGTCTTGGAGAAGATGTCAAGGAAATCTTTGCAGAAATCAGGGATAGGGATGTCAGGTTTGACATTGGCTGAGGCAAGGTCAGTGGAAATGGTGGTTTTGTTGATGAACTCTTGTAAAAAACTGTTCTGGGGAGGATCCTCATGAAGAGACCTCTCTACCCTCTGGGGTTTTACAGGGAAGGTAAGAGTTCAAGCAGCCCAATCAATGATGGGGTTCCAAGCAGATAGCCAGGGGGGTCTGAGAATCACTTGGGGTTTCTTTTGTTGAAGGATAAAGAAGTTGGTCATACAAGAGAAAGGTCCAGAGGAGAGAAGTGCAGTCATGGTCCATTTGATATTTCCCAAAGAGTTTGTGGTTCTGTCAACATTGAAAGCAAGAATGGGTGAGGATAACCTTTATAGTTTGAATATTCTGTTGGTTAGAAGCCTAGGATTGATGAAGTTTCCAGTGGCACCAGAGTTGATGAGTGCAGAGGTTTTGGTGATTTGTTGTAAAATGACATCAAGGTGCAAAGTTCTATTGCTTGGGGATGCTACAAGTACATTGGTAGAATTGGGAGAAGTAGATGTCGAAGTAATGTAAAACAGTGAACTTGACTCAGAGGACTAGCAGAGAGTAGTCCTGAGCCTGCAGGTAGGTTGAAGGAGACAAATATCATCCCAAAGGAGTCCAACTACAAAGAGAAGTGCAGAGAAATCTGCCTGAGTGGGTGTTGCTCAAGGGAGAATAGTCTGGAGGAAGACCAAAAGAAGTCTGGAAGTCTGGACTAGAGAAGGTGACAAGTGGGAAATATGGGGACATGATGAACAATGGTGGTGACAGGCCAGAGATGATATGGATGGATACAGTGGCATGGTGAGAATCCAATGTGAAGGAAAATGGATTGTAAAATCCTAAGTACAGGGTACTTATAGTCTGGACAAGTCCAGAGGAACTAATCTGAATGTAACTACTTGCAGAGTGATATGAATGGTATTTGTAGTCATATGGAAAGGTCTTCGGAAGACCAGTAAAGTAGGGGTGATGAAATGACAAAGGACCAGTCTAGTATATGACTGGATGGACTTACTTGGACTACTGGACTTCAATGGATGTTACGGTTTTATTTCTGTCTCATTGTATTCTACTCATCATAGTCTTTTCCATTTCTTCTCTTATCAAAGGACTGCGTCTTATCGCCCATGACAGGCTTATCTCCTTATCGGAGGACCTGTCTCTAGTTATCTTCGATCCCTTGACGTTGGACATCATCACTCCTAATTAGGCTTTCTCGTGCCTAATCGTTCTCCATTATTCCATAGTATTCCATGGTCCGTGCGCTATGTGCTACCCTATAAATAGGCTTCTTTACCATGTATTCCTCATTCTTGATCTACGCTCTTTTCCTCCCATCATTAGTACCACCTCTAAGATCCCTCTGCCCTGGGTGCGTGTTGGTCTCTACGTGAGTATCACTGCCCAGGGAATCCTCGGTACATTGAGAGGCCACCACTGCACCATGGTCCACCATTTCTATTGCCTCGTAGTCGCGGAAGCCATCCTTAGTCGACCCCGTGTCCTAATGATCATCACATCCAACTATCACAATATTCTCTCGTTATCTCTTGCTGTCGCTAACTCGTTCACAGATGGTACGCTCTATCATAGACCAATACCTAGGTAGCACATGTACTTAAATATATGCAATCTACGTGTATCATCAAGTGTCACTCCAAGTCTACTACTAGGCCTTCCCCTAGAAGTCTTGTCCCCTCGATCCCTTGTTTACCCTTGAGTCCCTAAGACATCAGTCTCTTCGTGAGTATTGCCTTAGCTACTCAAGACAATCACGAGACCTTGTTGGTACACTTTGCATAACAAAAGACCAAGAATCATCTCAGTCCCACCTACTCAGGTGAAGGACCTACCACCCCTCCACCACATCATACCGAGCCCCAGAGGAGTCCGACTCAGACCTCCCAGACCTTACCAGGTACCGAGCACCCTCAAGAAGAATCACTGGATCTAGTAGAACTCCACTCCTCGATCCTTTGTACGCTCCTCAGCCAAGAAGCCAACCCCTCAGGAATCCAAGTACTTCCACCCCTCATCACCCTAGTCCACCCCCTCATCACCCTAGTCCACCCCCTCATCACCCTAGTCCACCCCCTCATCACCCTAGTCCACCCCCTCATCATCCCAGTCCACCCCCTCCTCCCCGTAGTCCAACCATGTCGACCAACAAAACCGAACTCAAAGTGGCTCTTCCGGCTGACTTCTCTGGAAAGTCCGCCAATGCCTCCCAATGGATCAAAGCCATGAGAGCATACTTCGTCCTGAATGACACCCTTTACCCTGGAGACATTACTCGCATCATGACCACACTGAACAAGATGCCCAAGGGAAGAGGAGCTTCCTTCGCTGAATCCTGGTATGACAAGATGGCTGACACGACCATCACCACAGGAAAGACATTCGCAGAGTTCGTCACCAATTTCGAGACCACCTTCTTCCCCTATGACGTCAAAGCCAATGCACGCTTTGAATTAGCCAAACTCCGGCAGAAAATCACCAGGACTGGAGACAGCTTCCAACAATACATCACCGACTTCCAGAATCTAGCTGGGAAGTCCAACATCACCAATGAGACCACCCTCATCGACCACTTTGCCCTTGGACTCGACCAACAGATCACCGCCATGATTCTCTCCATGGCGACTGTCCCCACCACCATTGAAGACTGGGTAACCAAAGCTAAGTCTTTCCATGCCCAGAAGATGAGACTCCAAGCCCTTCGCCTTGGAAACACCCCCCCTTTGTTCACCACCACCAAATCCCCTCGAGACCCCAATGCCATGGACGTAGATGCCATAAACCTCACTAAACTCACTCCTATGGAATGCGCTAAATGCATCAAAGAAGGACGATGCTTTTGTTGCAGGCTGACTGGGCACAATGCCCAGAACTGCAGATGAACCACCCCAAGTCGTCCCCCTCCTCGCTTCCAAAAAGTCCAAAACACTGTCACTGCCCCAGTAATCACCACACCCATTCCCGCACCCTCGCTCTCCTTGCTCCAACAATACATAAACTCTCTCCAGACCTCTGGGAAGAACGAGAGCGAGATACTTTCTATTCTTAAGATGTGCTATGACGAGACCTCCCTGATTATCTCCACAGAGGAAGTCAATGCCATCAACTTTGCCAATGTTCAAAAAGCCAAGGATTTTTGAAAAGAGAAGCTGCCTCGATGTACCCTTCTCTAGTTACCCACCATGTACTCATAGCCCCAAAAGACAATAGAACTCTATGTCTCCCGGTCTCCGTGCATGGAATCATCAAAACAACTGCCCTTGTCGACTCTGGCACAACGGGAAACTTCATCGACCCACGACTCCTAAGGAACCTCCCCTGTAAACTAAAACATCTCGACGTCCCTATCGTTGCCTACAACGTAGACGGAACCACCAACCATGCTGGAACCATCCAATGGACGGTAACCCTCCCTATCACTTGCAATGATTTCTCCCACCTCGAGACCCTCTTTGTTCTCCCACAGAAAACTCCACAGATTATTCTCGGCCTTCCATGGTTGACCAAATGGAACCCCTTGATCGACTGGATCTCCAGAATGGTCAAGATCACTGCTAGTCATCCCCAGAGGGTAGAGAGGTCTCTTCGTGAGTACCCTCCCCAAAAGGATAACTCTTCAGAGGTCAACAAAACCACCCTTTCCATGGAAATCGCCCAACACCAAACCCCTAAAGAAGTATCTATCCCCACCTTCTGCCAAGATTTCAACGACGTCTTCACGGAAGCAACCTATAATATTTTACCCCCACATCATTCTTATGATCACACCATCGACCTAAAGGAATCCTTTGTCCCTAAAATCGCCAAAGTCTACTCCCTAAACCCGGCTGAGAAAGTCGCATGCAGGGAGTTCATAGATGAACATCTCAAGACTGGTCGCATCATCCCCTCTAAGTCCCCCCAAGCATCTTCTTTCTTCTTTGTTCCTAAGAAGGACAGATCCCTTAGACCGTGTTAAGATTACCGATATTTAAATAGCCACACCGTCCGGAATGCCTACTCCCTACCCCTCATCTCTGACCTAATCAATGATATGTGAGACATGGACTGGTTCACCAAAATGGACATCCGGTGGGGATACAACAACATCCGAATTTGAGAAAGCGACCAATGGAAAGCTGCGTTCATCACTGAACTTGGCCTTTTCGAACCAACAGTCATGTTCTTTGGCTTTTGCAACGCCCCTTCCACCTTCCAAGCGTTCATGAACCACATTTTCGCCGACATGATAGCAGAACATTGGCTGAAGATCTACATGGATGACATCGGTATTCACACCAAAGGCGACCTCACCACCCATCATGACCGCACCCGCCAAGTACTCCAATGATTGCGAGAACACGGTCTATCCCTAAAGATCTCCAAATGCACCTTCAATTCACCGACCATGGAATACCTAGGCTTGATCATTGGCCAAGGGACCATTCGGATGGACCCCTCCAAACTTTCCGCAATCCAAAGCTGGCAAAATCCCTCCTCAGTCACCGGTGTTCGTTCCTTCCTCGGGTTCGCCAACTACTATCGAAAATTCATCGCTAACTACTCCAACATCACTGTGCCCCTCACCCTTCTCACCTGGAAAGACCAGCCGTGGGTGTGGTCCCCTCTCCAACAGCGTGCCTTTGACTCCCTAAAGACCGCCTTCTGCTCCACCCCTGTTCTTGCCCTCCCCAATGTCTCTTGCCCATTCTTCCTTATGACTGACACCTCCCTCCTCGCTGCTGGCGCCATTCTCATGCAGACGGATATGAATGGCGATCTCCAACCCATTGCATACTTTTCCAAAACCTTTGCCCCCGCAGAACAAAACTATGACATCTATGACTGCAAACTTCTAGCGGTCATCCTTTCGCTCTCTGAATGGCATCAATACCTCCAAGGAACTCCACATCCTATCACTATCATCACGGACCACAAAAACCTGTCCTACATCCGCAATTCCCGGAAACTTTCCCATTGACAAGCCTGATGGGCACTGTTCCTCCAGGACTTTGACATCCTTTGGAAAGTTCTACCTGGTTCCCAGATGGGACCCACGGACGCCCTCTCTCACCTCCCATTAGTCAATACCTCCTTGGACAACCTAGATGCCTCCATTGTCCCTGACCCCATCGTCATTAATGCAATAGATCTCTCCCTCGTTGACCTTATTCACTCCAGCACCCCCTCCAATCCCCTTGTCCTCCACGCCATTGCCCTTCTTGCAGATGGTTCCCCCCTCTTTCTCCGGTCACATCTCTCTGACTGGACTTTTGATAACGGCCACTTGTTCTTCCGATGCCGTATGTACGTCCCTCCCTCAGCCCAATCTGCAGTTCTCCATACCATCCACTCCTCCCCCCTCTCGGGCCATATGGGTGTCTTCCACACCAAAGCCATCCTTGAATGAGACTTCTGGTGGCCAGGCCTCGCAACCTTTGTCAAGCATTTCATCTCCGGCTGTCCCGTTTGCCAACAGAACAAAGTCAACATCCACCCTGTCCACCCCCCACTGTTACCCATCCCATCCGCTAGTGCTCTCCCCTTTCGCCAGCTCTCCGTCGATCTCATCACTGATCTCTCCCTTTCCAACTCATTTGATTCTATCATGGTCGTGGTCGACCATGGGCTTACTAAGGGGGTAATCCTCATCCCTTGTACCAAAAAAATCGACGCAGCTGGAGTCGCTCTCCTCTTTTTCAAGAACATATTCAAAAGATTCGGCCTCTATAACTCCATTATCTCCAACAGAGGCCCCCAATTCACCTCCGCCTTCGCAATTGAATTGGCCCACCTCTTGAAATATGACATACACCTCTCCTCTGCTTACCACCCGCAAACTGATGGCCAAACCGAGCAAACCAATCAAGAACTTGAAGTGTATCTATGTATCTTCTGTTCTAATAACCCCTGCTCTTGGGCTAACCTCCTTTCATCCGTGGAATTCCACCACAACTCCGCCCCCCACTCTTCCACTCAGAAATCCCCATTCTCCCTACTCTACGGATATGAACCTCGAACTTTTCCTCCATTGGGAAAAACCTTCTTCCCAGCTCTCGAGTCTCGACTCACTTCCCTTGACTCCGCTTGGAAGGAAGCTTTAGCTGCCCACGAATCCACTCGAAAGATCATGATGACTCGTTCCTGTTGAAAATTCTCCCCATGGAAACCCAGAGATAAAGTGTGGCTAGAAGCCACCAATCTTAAACTGAACTACCCCTCTCAAAAGCTAGCCCCCAAACATCGTGGACTCTTTGAAATTACTCAGGTACTATCTCCCTTATCCTATAGACTCCGACTACCACCCACATGGAAAATCCACAATGTCTTCCACGCCTCACTTCTATCTTCTTATCACGAATCCCCAGCACATGGACCCTCCTTCCTTCTTCCTCCACCTGACCTTATCGGAATGGAAGAGGAATACGAAGTCGAAGCCATCATCAATCACAAGGGGCTTGGCAATCATCTACAGTACCTGACCGCATGGAAGGGATACCCCTTGTCAGAAAACACCTGGGAACCCGAGTCCAATCTCAGACATGCCCATCGTCTGCTCTCCGCTTATAAACGACTCCACTCTATCTGAGAAACTTATTGACACAAAAGACGTCGGTCTCTTCGTGAGTATCACCTAGTATGTCAATAAACCAAGTCTATGAACCCTCTGCAACTCATTCCCTACATTGATGATGTCCTTGTTCACTGGCACAACTACCTCCTCCCCCTCATCTACCTCCTCCCACATGTCGTCCTCATTATGCTCACGACATGTCTTCCCATCATTCTTGCCCGAACATGGACATCTTTCTCTATTTGGCGTTATCCTCGAAACACCTGCTCTCGCCCTCACTCTCGAAACCCTCCCCCTCTTCCCAGAGGATGAAACCACCCACGCTCTCATCCACACTTACCATTCTGCATCCTTTGCCTTACGTCTAGCCGAAATCCTTACCCCCCAAGATCCTGCCATTTGTTTCTCCATTGACGAGACCAGACGCAATTCGCTTGTCGCCCTCTCAGCCCACAGCTTCCATAACTTTGTTGAAGCGTTTCCTCCTCCTCTTATCTATATTTTCTTCAGATGAATTTATGACTCCCTTTCACAAGCACAGCACGACCATTACTTACAATCTGTAGACGATCTCTTACTCATACGCCCTCATTGGGCCATCCTACCTGTACCCTCTCCGTCAATGAGCCGCCTCACAGAAAGACTCTCCTCACCCCCTCCCGTGGACACCCCTACCATCATCGCTTCTGATGAAGAAGACTCTGACTCTGAGTCTGATGCTGCCCTGGTCCCACCACCCATACATTCGTCTCACATCACTCCCGTTTCTCAGACTGAGGTCCAGTGGATTCGTTTACCCAACGGCGCCCACGTCCTATCCTTCCCGACTCGAGTTATGCCCCGAGCTGACAGCATCTGACTTGCCCCTGCCACCCCCGGCACGGAGTGCTTTCACTGCCATCTTCGAGGTCATTATCAACAGGACTGCCCTACCTTCCGGTGCCCCCACTGTTCCTCCCTCACCCCTGGTCACGTTGCAACTCAGTGCAACCACATCCAGTGCGACTATTGTCACAACTGGGGACACTCTGCTGAACTCTGTCCCCATCACAAATGCGCTCTGTGTACTCAACCTGGGCATATCCAATCTCTATGTCCATTTAACACTGCTTCCCCCTCCCAGACGAACACTATCTTCGGACCCCCAGCTCTTTGAAGATCCCTTCGGGAGAAGAGGTTTGTTGATTGAGCCTGGAGCTCAATTGTACAACGGGGGTAATGTTACGGTTTTATTTCTGTCTCATCATATTCTACTCATCATAGTCTTTTTCCATTTCTTCTCTTATCAAAGGACTGTGTCTTATCGCCCACGACAGGCTTATCTCCTTATCGGAGGACCTATCTCTAGTTATCTTCGATCCCTTGACGTCAGACATCATCACTCCTAATTAGGCTTTCTCATGCCTAATCGTTCTCCATTATTCCATAGTATTCCATGGTCCATGCACTATGTGCTACCCTATAAATAGGCTTCTTTACCATGTATTCCTCATTCTTGATCTACGCTCTTTTCCTCCCATCATTAGTACCACCTCTAAGATCCCTCTGCCCTGGGCGCACATTGGTCTCTATGTGAGTATCACCGCCCAGGGAATCCTCGGTACATTGAGAGGCCACCACTGCACCATGGTCCACCGTTTCTATTGCCTTGTAGTCGCGGAAGCCATCCTTAGTCGACCCCGTGTCCTAATGATTATCACATCCAACTATCACAATATTCTCTCGTTATCTCTTGCTGTTGCTAACTCGTTCACAGATGGTACGCTCTATCGTAGACCAATACCTAGGTAGCACATGTACTTAAATATATGCAATCTACGTGTATCATCAAGTGTCACTCTGAGTCTACTACTAGGCCTTCCCCTAGAAGTCTTGTCCCCTCAATCCTTTGTTTACTCTTGAGTCCCTAAGACGTCAGTCTCTTCGTGAGTATCGCCTTAGCTACTCAAGACAATCATGAGACCTTGTTGGTACGCTTCGCATAACAATGGATAGGACTGGAGGTGGAAGGGACCGGCTCTGGACTGGATGGCAGGTGGAGTGAATGACAGGGATGATAATGCAGTGATGGTAAAACCTGTTGAAATGGTGCTTTACAACCATAGAGACCTACAGATCTCTACACTCAAGGGGGACTTGAATACTGACTGTCCCCAGTCAGGTGTCCACCCAGGGTAATGTTTCAGATGGTGTTCGTAGCAGTGAATGGACAGGGTCGATGGTGCATCTAGTGATGGATGGGCAGGTGTATATCATGCCAGTATGTGGATAGTATCATTCATTGGGGACCAATCTGGATGACATGATGTTTCCAGACAATAAATGGAGAGAAGGAGCATGAGGGAGGGTGAGCTCCAGGCATGATATGTATGATGGGATGGATACTGGTGACAATGACCATCAATGTGTAGTGTGCCATACAGGGCCAAGTGTTGGGGACTGAATGTCCATGTCTGCATCTGTGTCTGTATCCATTCCATGTCTGTGTCCAAGTCTGTGTGCATGTCCAAGTCCAAGTCTGAGTCTGTGCATCTACATAGC
>JBBPLO010000438.1:0-11588 GCA_038089835.1 Retiboletus flavoniger
AGGGCATCTCTGGCTACGCGTTTGACCTCGCCATCCTGCGGGGCGTCAAACCGAGTCCAAACACGTCACAGCATCAAAGCCTCCTCGATGACTTTCTCCGACTGGAGTGTCCAGACATGCTGCAACATCCCGAACCCATCTTGGAGGCACCGACCCCGAACACGACGGGAGAGATGAGCCTGGCGGTGTCGAGCGTCTTGTCCATGACCGAGCCATCCGTCCCACCAAACATCGCGTCCCTGCTCAAGGCATCCCTCAGGGAGCTTTCCGAGCAGAAACCGCGCCTCGTGACGGGGGTACGATCGCCCCATGAGATGCTTCGTCTCATCCGGGACGTGGGTGTCGATCTATTCGACGCCGGGTGGGCGATGCACGCCGCCAACCTCGGCATCGCGCTCGACTTCGTTTTTCCGGCGCCTACGAGCGACGGAGTGGATGCACGACGGCCTTTGGGGCACAACTTGTACGATCCCGCCTACGCATGCCAGTTTGGGCGCCTCGCAGACACGCGTGTGAGTGCGGGAGAAGGGACGGATGGCGTGGTAACGCAGCGGCCTGTCTGCTCATGTATCGCGTGCTCGCCCCGCTCGCCGGCCTCGCACATTCTACATAGCGCTGTCGATCGGCAATCGCACGCCGACGCCGGCGGGGAAAAGATCGTGCGATACGAGAAACCATATACGCGGGCGTATGTCCACCACCTCCTGCACACGCACGAAATGTCCGCACACACCCTCCTCGTGGCGCATAACCTCGCAGTCGTTTCAGGGTTCTTGGCAGGCGTCGGAGAGGTATGCGTGGAGTGCAGGGACAAGAGTGGGAGCGCTCGGTTCGTACTTGAGGTAGAAAGGTTTAGCAGCGCTTACAAGGAGAGTGGAGAGTTGTTCATTGCTGCGAAGAAGGATTGGGAGTATGTTGATAGGGCAAGAGGGAAAGGGAGGCTCGCTAAGGAAAGGGAAAAACAAAAGGACGACCAAGATGAGTGACGAAGAGCGGTACGATTTGACACTATTAACGACGAGTGATGGTCAGCGGGAATTTGAGTTAGTGTACGGTTCCAAAGCATTGCTGACTTGTGGAACCGTGTTGATACTCGCCATGTCACCGTTGCTCGCGATTGGCAAGTAAGGTGACCATTACTCACTCTGGCTTATGTGCTGCACGAGCCAAGCAGGAGGAAATAGCAAGTCAAGTGTTCGGTACGAAAACAGTTATGATTCTACGCAATGCAATATCTCTATCCCTTGAAAGACGAGTTCAACGTGTCAGTTAAAGGGTGAGACAAATAGCATCAAGAATTTACCTTTGGCACCTAGAAAGGGTCGATTGCGCCATCGTACAAGTATGCTAATGGTGTGACTCCGCTTCCCTCGCGATCTGAGCGGCGTATGGGTTCTTTGGATCCTTGGCGTAGGCTTCCGCTGAGGCAAAGTGGGTCTCGAGTGAGAAAAGAGGAGGCTAGTGACACGTACAACGAACACCAAGCTCCTGCATTTGGTTGACGAGGTAGAAAGTGATCCCAGAAGCGGCGATGAAGGGTGCCAATGGCCTCATGACCTGTCGAGGCGACAACGTGTGACACATGAGTTCGTGACCCCCAACGAAATGCGTTTCATGGACCGGACGCGAAACATGGTTGATAAATGAGAGGATGAGGAGATATCCAAGCGAATGAGAAGGGACAGCGGTGTCAGCGGTGATTGGAGGTCAATCATGACATGAGGGACGTACGGGTGTGTTGAACCGTCCCCTCCAGAAGAAAATATATTGCAACATGTTTTTTTCTTGTTTGAGAAGGGTACTGAACGGACTTGCACTCGTAGAAAGACTCGCCGTGGAAATGTAAAGACAAGACCAAGTTCGAGGATCAAACCGGAAAACAGTTTCACCCAATAAGGGTATGTCATTCCCACGTATGTTGTCTCCGTAACTCCTTGGACTCTTCAAAGTTTCATCCACTGGCCATGGTAACAACCTCACCATGCATGCACACATCGACTCACTCTCGTTCCATGGTCACTAGGCGAGCTGAATTATCGTATTATCTTTCTCGTGGCATTCGCCAGTTCTCGTCGACTCCGTGCAGTCGGAGGAAACACATTGATCATTATGCAGCCCTTTGCGTTTCAAGCACCGCTACCAGGGCTCAAATCAAGGTACTGACCAACACAGTCTAATATTCCCTACTTACTGCCTCCTACATAGACGAGCTACTATCAGGTGAGATAATCAACACTGCGAACACACCCGTCACACTCAACTCGTGAGGGGCTCAGCTGAGCAAGAAGTATCATCCAGACATCGCCAAGGACAATGCTTCACAAGCCAAATTTCACGCAGTGAGCGAGGCATATGCAGTCCTGAGTGACGACAGAAAACGGTACGTTCCACCCGTTCCGTCGCCCGTCCACCTTGCCCCCGGTTCAACCTTGGCAGTCGTGAATACGACCGCTCTTTTGGCTCCCCCTTGCGTGCGTCCCATGCGCCGGGACAACATCCCCAAGCGACGACCACCCGACCCTCTCAACAACCTGGTTTCAAACACTTTTGGCCTAACCACCCCAGAAACCGCGCACGCGATCCTCATGCTGCACGTCATGACCACTACGAACATGCGCAGCGCCGTCCTCCATCGGGATCAGGGTCACACACTGACCCATTTCTGAACCCATTCGTACAGAGAGCGACGGGTCATCGCCGATCCGGGTCTGGCGCTACATCACAATCGAGTAATACTCGATCAAATTCTCAGCCAGGTGGATTTCATAGTGCAGGTCCCACGTCATGGACAGCGTCGAGTGCTGGGGGAAGGCGTCCCTCTGCAGACAATGGTCGTCCGACACAAGACGAAGCTGCAGCAGAGAGCAGTGTAATGCGTGCACTTGGAGCATCTGGGCTCGTCGGTGTCATCATGCTCGTTGCTGCGATTACGTGTAATTCCTGACCGGCATTGTAGGCGTGGCTGTATGTATGCATTGCGATTGAATACCTGGTATGCTTTTCCTAGCGAATTCAATCCTACGACAAAGAAACGAATATGTAACCTTTCAACAGCGTGTATGACATATCGCGTTGCGTTGAAACGACGTGCACACGGACAATCAAACTTTGTGCTCGTCACAAGTTGTTGACCACCTTTTTAGCCCACATCTCCCCGACATAAATAGGGGGGTTTCTGGGATTGGCGAGACGGTAATAGTGACAAATGAGCTCTTCTCCTTCGGGCGGAGAAGACGTCACCAGCTCAAAGAATCGGCGCGCGTAGTTCTCGCTCCGCAGGATCCTCGGCAAGCGACTCGTGAACAACACTACGGTTCACAAAAATGGGCCCACGTGCGTCATTGCCGAGATAGTGGATCAGTGAGTGTCTACGGCAACCAGTCTCGTCAGACAAGACTGCTTGACCCGACGTATCCGTGCTTGTATGAAGGTAACCCTGTGATGGCGTAACCTCTCTGGCGGAGCGTATCACGACCGGAACGCGTCCTGTGCACGAGTGCCATATCCTGTTGGACCGGGGTGTTCTTGGCTGCTTCTGCCAAGGTACCCACGCCTCCTCGTCATCCTCGAATTGCGGACCCCAGCCGAGGTAGGGTTCAGCAGATGAGTCGTCTGGATCGATGACGAGCTCGCCCTCTGTTCCCTAGACTGATGGTCAGCGAATTGGCGAGCGTCTGGTAGTATGTTTCAAAGTCGGTGACACGCATATCATCCGCGTCGATGGAAACCGTGAATGGCACGCTCGTCGTCGTCGTCGTCGTCACGAGCTCGTTCGCTTCGATCTCGTTCGAGGTCGGATTTGGCATGATGACGATGACGCTAGGATTAACGGGGCCAGGACGGAGGGGTAGCTGGCTACTGAACGATTGATTGCTAATATCTGATGTTGCATGCAACACGGACATTGGCATGAAGGATTGCGCGTTGAAATTCTGCGTATCATACTCGGCAGCCCACTTCGCCCACGAGTCTGTCGTTAGACGGACCGAAAAAACCAACGGTGCAGAGAACGTGCGCGCAAATCCAGTCCGGGTGACGACTGCAGTGACGACGTGACTCTTTCCTCCTGACGTGGTGTCGTTCACGGGGTGAGAACGGCGTGAATTATCTAGATCGTACCTGCAGAAAACGTCAGGCCAGAGTTGGCACCAATTTCTACCGAGTAATTCATGACGGGTGGACTCTTTGCAAGGTTTCCTCTCATACCATCTAATGGGTGGAGTCCTGCGGTCGCCAAAGTCAGCCCTCGGGGGGCGCGAGCAGGATCATGCATTGGCTGGAAAGCTGCCAATCCTGCGAATATCTCTTGCGTCGTTCCATTGACGAAGAATATCTGAGCAAAATATTCATAGATCCACTCGACGACCCGGAACTGCAGCCCAAAGCATGAGGATTATCCGTTTTTGTTTTCAAAATCAAGCCAACCTCGTTCTCCCCGCGCATCTGGATTCCATTACTTAAAAGTCAAGAGCAGGGGGGAAGTTCGTGGACGGGACAAGGATAGAAAAGTCTTGAACAACGTCACGAAGAGTATCGTGGTTCCCAGTCCCGATGTCAAAGTGTTGCGTGGTTTCAAAGACGATTCTCTCTTCCTCTCGGACGACCCATAGATCCTTGTTCGCGACGGTCTCTTCATACGCCTCTTTGACACTCTGATTAGCAAAACCCGGCGGTATCAAGGCCCAGGGTGATGCATTCCAAGCGTCGAACCTCGCAGGTTTGGGATTCAACCGTTTCACGTCTTCGCGGGAACGCCTGTTTGAATGAGAGTCGAAACATCGAAAAAAAAAAAAAAGTAGTGTACACGACGACGAGAGCCCTACAAAGCTTTCAGGAAGGACCTTTCCTTGAACCTTAGTCCCAACGAGACATCTTCGACAGCAGAACATTCAGCACTGATCTTGACTCTAGCATCGCCCTGCACGATGATGTTCGGAGCGAGATCAGGTGCTCTGACCCATGCCTGAGCAATACACTCGGACTTGGGATCTTGGCTTCCGTGAATGGCCCCGAGCAGGGCCAGCCAGTCTAGGATGCTCTGAAAACGAAGTTTGAGTACGGGGGACAGGAACTGACTCTCGTTGTTGTATAGCCATATATGTATATACATCATATACGCCCACACGGCTTGCAAGCGACCCTCGACCTAGGCTAACTGGTGGTGCCTCTCCACCGTGACACCGTGTCACAGGACCAGACTACTATCATTGGTGGGGAAATGCGAAATATTTCAGTGCGTAGGACGTACCGACCTCAAATCATCACTTTTTCTCTCTATTCTGATGCCCGGACGTGCACTTCAATACAGGCCACCTGCCGCGCTAAAAACCAAAGTGTTTTGTGCATTTGGTCGCTGACCGGAAGGGTGCTGATGCTAAAAGTGAAGCTTGGGTAGGGTTGTCATAGTTAGTAATTGAATCCCCGCTGTCGGCATGCGCGGCAGGTTTTGCATTATGATACTGTTCGTTGCAGAGCGCTTGTGCAACTTGGAGTGACTGAGGCCCGAGGCTCGAATCTCGACAGCGCAGGGGTTAAACAGTTGAACTAAGGATTTTATATCAAGTCTACTAGGTATCGACAGTAAGGACAGTGCAGATTAGGGTAGAATGTAGGTGTATGAATGAATCTCTTTCAAATGAGCGTGTATACATGAATTCAATCGTATGGATTTGTGCTTCGACCTTGACCGATTGCATACTCCATGTGTGAATTTTACTCAGATTCCAGTCACCGTATTACAATTTTCGAATTTCACGAAGTCAACAGTCGAACGAAGGGTATGTATACGAGGACAGTGAACGAGAACACAAAATGCATAATGACTGTGCGACGTTGCATCTTACTGTATTGGGCACGATCCCAAAAAATTCAAAGGCCATCGCTAACCTTATCCTCGTCGTCCGAAAATGAGCCGACCCAAAGGACGGGCACAGCATCGATCTTGTTCACGGACATGTTTGGCTCATCGGCCTCATAAGCATCCGATGCGGTTGAGTGTTCGTGCTCTAGACATGTCACTAATATTAGATAGGATCCCAGCAGAGTCAAAGAGAACATACGAAGATCCAGTCCAGGGATGAGAAGAAAGTCCGGGTCGTCCGTGGTGATGGCCGCATCGCTCGATTCAATGGCTGCGAGAATATCCGGCAAGTCTTCACACTGACGCATGAGATGAAGGATGGCGAGATAGACTGCCCAGACTGATGTGCGCGCAACAGGCGGACGACCTAGGTGGTTGTAGCATCTCTCAATCAATCTGTCGAGCGACTGCGGTACTAGGTCAAAGACTGGGTGTTCAGCATTAACGTACAGGCGTCGAATTTTATCAATGGCATCCGGGGACACCATAACCTGATTGTCAATTAGCTCGGATCATGGTGTGGTTCGTCTTGAGTAAGCGCACCTTAAAATCTAAAGCATCATATTCTTCTGCACACGTGTATATGAGTTCAGGAATACCATAAGGAAGGACCTACAAACTAAAGTTCACCCAAGGGAATGTATGATTGAAGGGGACCCACCTTATTTCTGTCACGGCGTTTTCGAGTATTGTTGATACGATCTCGGTAACTGTCCAGCTCTGCTTGGAGCCAGGGGATGAAAAACCAACGAAAAACCATCCTAACAAGGCCAGCAACACCATTAGTTCTATTTACTACAGAAGGAACGTCCACTCACATTTGCAGGGTATCATGAACGTCATACCACCCTTCGTCTACCCCCTTGTCGAGAATCGCCTCAAAGCCGGGTGTAAAGCGTCGTCGAAGCTGCGACCAAGCTATCTCTTGCACGAGACTCTTCTTGGTGCGTATCCACCTGTGTTGAACGGTGCCTTGCAAGGTCGAGTCGTACATTTGGCGCAGCATTGTCTGTGCATTTGCAATACCCAAATTTTCGGTACCGAGGTTGCTCTGAGTTAGCATGGGGACAACTGCCAGGGACATAATCATTGCAAGCAATAGGTGCGACAGGAAAACCCAAACTTACAACCGCATTTGTCCACAATCTCCAGATAGTATGAGAGAATTAGTTGCAGATTGCGATTTGTGTGCCAAACTTTCATCCAGAGGATTCGGCCAGAGAACGGCTCGATTCCTATGTGCAGTGCGAGGCCAAACCGGAGCCACTTGTCATAACGATCGACAGCCCATATGTCGTTGACACCGGCGGCCCAAAAGCGGCAACGCGGTAAACGAATGGCCTTGCGCTGCCTCAACAGGTGGGGGGGCTCATACAGCGTAAAGTAATCTCGCATAGTGTGTCTGGGGGTTATTCATCACTATCAAGCTAACCCCTCAGAAAATTTTATCCCCACTTACTGTGATACTGCTATGCCGTGCTCATAGAAAATAAGACTGACCATTTCACGCACACCAGCATTTGGGTACATCTGGCGCAGTTCTATCATCACTGGCCGGATGGAGTCAGCGGTGTGTGCTTGCTCGTGGGTACTACGCAGCCCAAGGCTGTTGCGTATCTGCACGAACTCTGTTAGGCTACGATAATAGGCCTGGTAAGAGCAAACTCGGAAGCGACTTTGACCGACATACCCAATCCCGTATTGATCTGTGTCGATGATTGTGCGAAGTTTGGCGACAATCTGTCTGTCGGTTAGGCGTGCCTTCCAAAAACGCCTGATATGAGGCTCAATTAACGAGAGCGGCGCTGTGGCCACATGAGTAGTAAGTGATATACGTGTCCGGCGAGTCATGATGATGGTGAGCAGGTACTACGTACGGGTGGGTTTGTTCTGATTGGGCGGCATGGTCAGTACGCATGTACGGTGACCGCATGCACAGGCCCTCCTTATAATAAATTTCACCTACAGGAGGTCAGTAAGTACCATGGTGTTGCTGCCCGAGTTCAACTCCGAGGAGACCCACTGGTCCGCGGAGGTCCTTGCCGACTTCTGCGAGTGCACTGCGGCCTCCACTCGCAGTGAATCCCATACAAGGCGAGCCTCTCGACTTCTTGGCATATCTCCGATGAGTGACAGACTAGTATTCCTGACTTCCCACTTCATCCTATCCACAGCCCGCAATGCTGATTCACCGATGCGTTCTGCAACACCTCTTCGTCATTTGAATTAGCCAATACTTCCTGCTGGAGGAGGTAGTTTGTCTTGTTCCACTCTATAGCAAGTTTAGGCCTGCCGTTGATCCAAGCACCTCCGTCGAACCATTCAAAGTCCCATAATTCGCCCACCTTCCCCCCATTCGGTTGTTTTTCGACCCCATTCTGCTCCAGTCGATGGTGCGCTTAAGTTGCTGCAATCTAAGCTGGTCAGTTTCATAGCCATCCTGGGCCTGCGTTGGGTTCCCACCATTGACTCATCTCATGGCAGCTCGGAATGGGGAGTAATTTACACTGACGCTGCTCTCGTCGTCTTGGTATTCTTTGATTACACCGACAGCCGTATTCGCATCGCTCCCAACCCACCATCATTCAAGATTCCTCGTTTCCGCTTCTTAGATGCTGGCATCCTGCTTGCTTATTCGGAGAGAACATCTGGAACAACACTGACAAAGGGGGGACTGCCAGCGCCATTTACTTGGCAGAAGAACTAATTCCCTTACTCGACGTGCCTGCTGTCAGTATGCTAGAGGAGAAAGCGGAAAGCGGGACAGGACGCGCCTCGTGTAGAGAGAGGGGGCGAGGTCGGATTCGCACCGACAGACTAAAGAGAGAGAGAGAGCGGGGGGCATCAGCATCGGCAGCGCCATGGGCCGGTGCAGGGTCAGAATCAGAATCAGCGAGAGTGCCATCGCGGGCAAAGCCCCTGGCCTGGCCTAGCCCCGTTGTCATGATCACGATACGCACTCGCAATCGATCTTTTCAAACTGCGCCGCACCGGCGCACCCCCGCCTGGGCCCGCGTCGTGCCCAACGTGACGAATACGACGTCCCACCGACCGGCCTTAAGCGCCGCTTCATCGAGGTGTTCGAAATCGATCGCTTTTTGTTCCAGTTCTGCAGATCCTTGTCCATGGGGAGATGTGGTGGCGCTCACGCGCCGACCGTACTCGCCCATGCGCGTCCACTTGTCGCTCGCGAAGAGTTGGCGAGGAGCCTTTTTCCCGAAGGCGCCAACCTCGCCGAGGAGGGCTGATCGACCGGTCTTGCTAGCGGCGGTAGCCACGATCAGGAGGCGGACTTGTTACAGGTGCTGTTGTTACTGCTGTCGGCGATGCTGGGATCGTAAGGGGATGACTTGCTTGTAGTGCAATGATGATGGCCACGTTGGCGGCGGCGATGGTAAATAACTTCAAAGGAGAAACGCGAGCGCAGAGTCTGGGTTGGTATGGTAGAATGTCATACTTTTATATGCGTCGAGGAATGGAGGGACATCATGCATGATGAAGTTCAGTGGGTCGGGTAGCTGTTTAGGATTGATGGGTTCTGTGGTTACCGAGTACCGTAAAGAACCCTTAATTTCCTTTTCTAGCTCGCATTCGAAAGCTCTGACGCGGAAGACGGTAACGTCAGGCAAGCGGGTCTGCTGAAGGGTCGTGCAAGGTTTGACTCAGCCGTGACGACAGTCCAAAAGTGATAGCTATATGATACCTCATTGACTACCTAGCAGAGTATTCTATAGGTAACTACCTTTCTTCTGCTATAGTGACTACATATGTACCTCTCAGATATATTAATGTTATGACGATAAAAAAGGTATAGAATGTCAACATCGGTTATGGGGCAACCCTGAAACCACATCGCTTGCAACAACCTGCCCACAAAGGGATCAAGACACGCACAACAAATCTGTGTGGCTTCCTTGGACTCGTACACCCGCTCATTCGCTCATTCATCGTCTTCTCCCAAGACGTGCGCCGCACCTTCCTCCCTAGGCACCGGGGCATACCACTTAGACGCATCTCTCGGACTCGTCAACTCAATTTCACCATTCGGAGGGGCAGAAAAGACGACCTCGTGTGCGTGCGCCGACGCATTTGCGTTCCTCCCCGACGTTGCGTAGAGGCCGAAAAGGAAAAGCGTGAAGAGATACAACAGAAAGGCCAGACTTACGGAAGTGGAAATGGTGAGCATACAGCTGGGTGGCCAAGGGGGGGCCAAGACGACGCACCTGTACATCCCGAGAACGTACGTGACGTGGTCCATCCCCATATCATGGACAGCGTTCAGTTCTTCGTCCGTGGCCGACATGAACAAAAATCTACCAGGGATCTCAACACAAGAAACACCAATGGGAACAGGGATCTCACCCTGACGCTACGAGCAACTAGTGGTCGCCGTACACCATTCATTCATCAGATAAAAAACCGAAAACAAAACCAATGGATGGCATACGCACGAATGGGGGCAAATGGCGGAATGCATGCGCCGCCTTCCCTCTCGACCTTGGCTCCCCATGCACATTCGTGGACGACGTGAGCGTGTGCTCGCTCTCATTGTCACCGAGTGATCCCGTTGACGATCCGGCTGTTATGAAACAGATGTCGATGATCCGCGTGAGTCCGGCGAGCATAAGTGTGTATCCAAACATCGAATGCACCTTGAAAATACATCAGTACAATGGGTTGGACAAGCCAGAGGAGATCCACTTTAGTGGATAATATGAGGGCTTGAGCGTGTTCCGACATTGCCCAACCGGTCAGAATAATACTATAATTGAGGATGATGATAAAAACATGATGAGTCGGAACGAATCTAAGACGACGCACATCAACCCTGGAACGACATTTCTCTGAGATAAATATTCAGCTGGTGGGTTCAGGTATGAATTGGAAGGTGACATGCATGATTGTTACGGGAAAGGTAGATGCCTAGTGCACCACCTACCCACCAGACCACTCCCAATACACTTGCATCGCATGAGACCAGCGGGAGAGAAGGAAAGAGAAATATGACGTACGTATGTTGCATGTCTTTCACCGACCATCCACCTCCATGATGTTCCGTGAACGTATTCACAATACCCTGCGAGAGAGTGGTATATAAGCAAGTACGTTGTTACTCTGAAACCCGTAAACAAACCCAGAGCATAATCACCCATGAATCCCACCACTCTGGACTCCTTCCGCTTTGACGTACCCAGTTTTCGCCAACGACTAATAGAAGGGCCATGACGATCCCATAGCCAATGAACGCGCTTCCCTAGGGTAGGATGAGCGCGTCGACCTCGAAACGGCAACCGTCGACGCCTTCTCACCATGATATAATGCGCTGCACACTGCCCCGCGCCGACGTCACCACAGAAACCCCTCAGCACGATGACGCCAAACAAGCCCTGCACCCATCCCAGTATCGGCCAAACGCGACCAAGAATCCCGTGTGCATGGACAGCATAGGGTCTCACTGTCCTTTCATGAATGTGTAGTTTGAGATAGATGCCGAGGAAGAGTTGCGCGAGGATAGGGAGGAGGAGCCAAGACCCCAGCGAACCGTGGAAGGAATGGGGGAACTGTCTACCTCCATGTGCGTGTCCTAGAATGATACCGGCAAACGTGAGTGCGAACGCGAGACTCTGTGAAGGTAGGTCGGTGAGTGGGAGGTCCACTCGGAGTGAAGCAGGGCGAACAACGGACTTGAAGAGGGACGTGCCAACGACTACGGGTGAGACCAAACACC